>JASDQU010034166.1:37102-52638 GCA_032191745.1 Picea mariana | reverse complement strand
TAAACATATGATACCTCTACTTATCTGTGTTTGATATGGTCTAGGTGTTGTTCTGTCTGTGTTTTAAATCTATTGTGTATGCATCCTCTTGTTTTCATAAATTATTTATTTATAGAAGGTATTGTCTCCATCCTATACTGTTCATAGTGTGGAAAATCAAGTTTGGTTTGTACATGGATGCAACCTCCCAAATATATAGGAAAGGATTACATTTATATATATTTTATTCAAATGAATTTATTTTGAACATAAAGTAACATATTAAAATGGGACAATATCATTGTTTTGAGTAAATGGATGTCGCCTCCTAAGAATATATGGGCCATGATTGCATTCATATAAACTGATTAACATATAAACTGAATTTTATAAAAAATAACAATAAACGTTGCCCTTGTGTAAACATATATATAATGAATGCCAAAACCAAAAATCTATTTTAGATTAAACTAATTAAATTATAAACTGAATTTTATAAAAAAATAACAGTAAACTCTGTTGGTGCTTAAACATATATAAAATTAATTCCAGAACCAAAACACTATTTGAGATTAAATTGATTACACTATGATGGTGACGTAACAATATTTACTCTTTGGAGGTATAATTTTGGTAATGTAAGGTATAATTTTGGCTTGTCTCTGTACATCGACATGGCCATATTCGACCCTGTCCATGTACAAGGACATGCTTGAATTTGGGCCTGTCCCTATACATGGACAGGGCCAAATATTCATGATTGTCCCTATACATGGGCATGGAATCCCTATACATGGGCATTGCCGTATTCGACCCTGTCCATGGACAGGGACATGCCCAAATTCGGGCATGTCCTTGTACATGGACATGGTCGAATAAATCTATGTCAACACTCTAACACTATAAAATTGAAAATCTAAAATCTAGTAAAACAATTTTATACGAAGACTAACTATTATACAATTTAATAATCGAACTATGATACAATGTTTTTATTAAATCT
The DNA here is from genome assembly GCA_032191745.1 of Picea mariana. Lineage (NCBI taxonomy): Eukaryota > Viridiplantae > Streptophyta > Pinopsida > Pinales > Pinaceae > Picea > Picea mariana. The sequence goes on along the minus strand of JASDQU010034166.1, from coordinate 51,656 downwards.
AACAATTTAATAATCTAACAGTATTTTCTCTTTGGAGGTATAATTCTAGTAATGTAAGGTATAATTCGGGCCTATCTTTGTACATAGACATGGCCATATTTGTCCCTGTCCATGTACAGGACATGACTGAATTTGGTTCTGTCCATGTACAGGGACAGGCCCTAATTCGGGGCTATCCCTGTACTTGGACATGGCCGAATATTTGGGCATGTACCTGTACATGGACAGGGCCGAATACGGCCCTGTCAACATTCTAACACTATAAAATTGAAAATCTAAAATCTAATCTAACAATTTTATATAAAGACTAACTATTATACAATTTTAAATCTAACAATTTAATAATATAACTATTATACAAAGATTATTAAATCTAACAATTGAATAATCTAACTATTATACAATTTTAGAAAAAGACTAACTATTATACAATTTAATACAATTTTAAATCTAACAATTTAATACTAGGACTAATAATACTAAGATTAACCATATTCGGGCCTATCCCTATACATGGACAGGGCCGAATACGGCCTTGTCAACACTCTAAATCTATAAAATTTAAAACTAAAATCTAAAATTTAAACTTAACACGGAAATTACCTGGACCGAACACCCATAGCTCCAATGTCCACCCACCCGCAATAGAAACGTCCACCCACCAGCAACACCAACATCCGCCTTCTTCTCCAATGTCTGCCCGCTTCTCCAACGTCCTACCATTGCAACAATGTCCACAACCAGGAATATGTTCACCTAACGTATCAACTAACCAACAAGATGTGCACCAACACCTATCATGAATCACTATCACTAACACGTGCACCAACACCTAACGCTATCTTGTAACACACCCGACCCCTGAGTAACTTTACTAGGGATGGGGCATCCAATTTTCATTTTCCTTAACCATCTCAAATCCTAACTCCGAGATTTCTATCACGCTATTCTCATCTAGGGCTTTCCAACCTCTGCCTCCATGCTCAAAACCGAGCTCAAAACTGGCATATATACCTCTCCCAAGTCTTCTGGAGCGCCAAGTATCTGGACTGCATGATCCTTAGGCCACACGTCCATAGAACATCAATGATTCTGATTTACTCCGGGACTCTATTCTTCAGTGAGTTCCCAAGTACTCACAAACAAAAACCTATGAAGTTCCATCCTTCTGGAGTGTCATATCTCCTAAGACGCATCCTCCATTACTAAAGGTTACGATGAACTCCAGTTCTTCAGCCTTTTGGAGTTCTCAAATTTCACAATGAGCCTTCCTCCGAAGTGACAGATCTTCTGACACCTGTCCTCTAAGATCAACGGATCAGGTCAACTCCATGCCCTGGGCCTTTAGGGATTTCTTGTTCCAATTTTCTTTGAAGGGGCTATCCTCCGAAGTAACAGATCGCTTGCCACGCATCCCCAAACGATGGACAATTGATATGCTCTTCGCTATTTCGAGCTTTAGGGATTTTCAAAGCACCAAGCTTCAAATCCTCCAGAGTTAACGATATAATAACATGTGTCCCAATTTATGGATGGTTCATATCTCCTCCGACTCCCTACGACTTCATGGGTCTTCAACCTTTTACGCCTACTTCCTTCTGATGTGTTAAACCTCTAGAGTATAGGATCTGGTTCCATGTGTCCCCCGATGCCAACGACTGGGATGGACTCTGACACTTCGGCCTTTTTGGAATCTCTACAATACTATACCCTAATTCCTCAAGAGTTCAAAGTCTCAGACTCCCGGAGTTCAAGTCACTTCACCAACTACTTTGGCTAGGCGGGATCGTACGAGGGGATGACATGTGTAAGGGAGGAAAGGGTGACATGTGTCACATTCCAATGGATCTATAGGGTATGTGATATGCACGAATCTGAGTGACACGTGGAACGTCAAACTTGGTTCCACGTAACCTCGTATGACATCACTAGACCACGTCACTCCAAACTGATTGTCTTTCATGCCCTTCGACCTCACAACCAAGGTAGGTTCATGTAACCCTTGGTTCAACAGCCTCTGCTACTTCGTAACTTTGGCGTTCGAGGGTTTTGTGGGGTGAACTTCTCTATTCTCCTGGAGTTGTTCGGTGCCAGGATGACCACTGCCTAGATCTGATGGTTAAGAATAGTCCCAAAGTGTCCTTGAATTGATGACTCTCGTTACTTTGGGCTTCAGGTTTTTTGATGTTATAACACCCCTGTCCTCCCAAAGCAGTCAACTCCAGGCTGAATACATTGTAAATCCGACAACTGAGGGGACCTCCGAACATTCGCGATCTGGGGCTCATGTTACTACATGATGGGGAGTTGGATCTCAATTTATATGGTGAGATAGATTCACCTAACCACTATGGAAACCATTCATTGCCAGAAAACTTGCTAGTAACCGAATCTCTCGATTACCTTCAAACAATTTAAGGCTAGTAAGGTCGAAAATAGTTTGAAGTCCCAGACTTCTGGAGCTCCGAAGCTAGGAGGAATTATCTCCCTTAGGCTTAGCCTAAGGTTACTAGGTGTTGGTCATATGGGTCCTCCCCAACGGATCTCGTCCACTCATCTTCCAAACAAAGATATCTCCCCTTTCAAGGCTTGAACCCCGCTATCCTTCTTGATCTTTATCATGAAATGGTTAAGGGCTTGGGCATGAAATCCCGGTCATAGAAAAAGGAGTATGAAAGAGGTATCCTCTTCAGACGGATAGGGTCAAATTGACACGATGTCTCCTATCTCGGTCGTCCTACAGGATTATGTCCCAAGAAGCCTCAAGGGCTATGCTGGGGCATATAGACTATCAGCCATAAGCATAAGTTCATAAGGATATGAATGCATACACATATCATGACCATTCCACACAGAAACCATTTATAGATACACATATTATATAAACCCATGCATTCATCCATTATTTCAGTTCAATACACAAAGTATGAAAACACTTATCAAAACCAAATGACGTGATGCGACTGCTGAAAGGGGTTCATGTTTCCACCCAACCATAGGCTTAGTCAGTCCTAACAGATTTACCACTAGCCACCCCCAAGCTAGAACATGATGCTCTGAGAGAGAATTTTGTCTTTGGGCTCAGCAACAATCAGGGACGGAGGTTACTCTCCTCCTCCCATAGGATCTTGGAAACAGGTTCCTCTATACCAAGAAAGAAGGCATGGCTGAGCACTTCCTCAGTCACTCAACACCCTCGTTTATCAACTTGTATCATAACCCTGCTAGCCACATCCTGTGACCAGAACACATTCATTTCCCAGTTCCTCCTCGAACTTGAGAGCTAGTATTCCTTCGCTGCTCCTCTTCACATGTATTCCTATGCCGACCATGTATTCCTTGACCTTTTATACAAAGGTTCATCAAATCAAACATTCACACATATTGAGTTTTCAATAGTCTCTTGGCCAATATAGTTATATTTAAAAAATGGGGGAAACAAGGTTGTTACAATCCCCTTCCCCTTAAAGGAACACTGTCCTCGATGTTCTATATGTCAATGTTCTCTACATATACAGAAGTAAACAAAAAGGGATATGCATGTTTCATAGCATCCCTTGTTTCCCATGTAGCCTCATTTGGTCCAAAGTGTTTCCACTACACCTTGACCTGTGCAATGGTTCGACTCCTGAGTGAGGTTTCTTTCTTGTCTAGTATGCATTGAGGTTTTGTCAGGAATTATCCCTCCGGTTCCAACTGAATCATAGATCGGTCAATTATATTGTTAGAATCATGTGCATATTTATTCAATAATGAAACATGGAAAACATTATGTGCCTTCACTATGGGAGGTAATGATATCCTATAGGCTACATGTCCCACTCTATCCAAGATTTCAAAGGGTCCCAATACCGGGGTGCCAGCTTGGCACAAGCTCCTATTCTCAAGGAACTCTTCCTGGGTCTAATTCCTAGATAGACATGGTATCCTATCTTGAAATCTCTGGGAGTTCTCTTTCTATCGGCGTAACTCTTCTGTCTATCCTGAGTAGTTTTGATATTTTGCTTAATCTGAATTACTTGTTGTTCCATTTCTTTCATCATGTCAGGTCCGAATGTAATTCTATCCATTGGATTACTCCAACTAATTGGAATCTTGCATTGTCTACCATCGAGGGCTTCAAAAGGGCTCATCTTCAATGACTCTTGATGACTGTTGTTGTAAGAAATTTTTACTAGTGGTAGTTAGTCTTCCCAGTTCTTAGGTTGATGCATTACATGCATCCTTAGCATGTCTTCTAATATTTGGTTCACTCTTTCTGTCTGTCTGTCCGTTTGAGGGTGATAGGCTGTTCTAAACAACAATTTAGTCTAAAAACCAACCATTAAGGACTTCTAAAAGCTTGAAGTAAATTTTGTGTGTTTGTCAAATAGAATCTACCTAGGCATGCCATGCAATTTGAATATTTCCTTCATGAAGATGTTTTCAATATCTATTGCCTTGCAAGTTGATTTGATAGGAACGAAGTGAGTAGACTTGCTTAATTTGTCCACCACTACCATGATGAAGTCATTCTGCTTGGCCAATTTTGGTAATCCAGTGATGAAATCCATGGAAATGGTTTCCCATTTCCATTCCGGAATTGGTAGAGGTTGTAACAACCATGCTAGGTGTCAGTGTTCTGCCTTAAATTGCTGAAATTCTAGAAACTTGGCTAGATAGTCAACTATGTCCTTTTTCAAACCAGGCCAATAAAATTGTTTCCTAGTGGTCGTGATCATTTTTTGATAACCTGGATGACCAACATATTGTCTCTTGTGTATTTCATCCATTATGAACCTCTTCAAGTCATCACAATGTGGAATATACAATATGTTTCTCTAAGTCAACAAGCCTTCATCCAACATCTGATTACTTTATCCCTATGGGCTCTTGCTTTAGGTATGATGTCATGGTCTTGAAAAATGTTTTTGTTTTTTGTGAATTTCTGACTTTCTCCCTGACATCCATTTCATAGGTGCTTACTGCTGCCAGGTGAATCATTTTTACACTTCTTCTAAGGGCATCAACCACCCTATTTTCTTTTCCTTTTATGTGTTTGATATATAAATCAAACCCACTAAGGAAATCCATCCACCTAGCTTGTCTAGCATTGAGCTTTGGCTGATCGAACAGGTGCCTCAATCCAGAATGGTTTGTCATAAGTACAAATATCCTACCCAGGAGGTAATTCATCCACATTTTTAAAGTGTGCACTATGGAAGCCAACTCTAAATCATGGTTCACATAATTGATTTCATGAAAATTACATGCCCTTTTTGCATAAGGACTCCTCTGAGTCCTTCCTTACAGGCATTTGTACACACAAGGAAGTCAATATCAGGGTTTGCAATCTTTAGCACAGGTTCATGGGTTAGAAGGTATTTCATTTCATGAAATCTTTCCTCACATTCTGATGTCCAAGTGAATTTAACCCCCTTTTTCTGAAGGGAAGTGATTGGGAAATCGATCTTGGAAAATCCTTTTATGAACCTTCTATAGTATCCTGCTAAGCCCATAAAGGATCTATTATCAGATACATCATTTGGGGTATTCCATGATAGATTGAATCTTGTCAAGATCTACTACCACTCCTTCTTCATAAATGACATGGCCTAAATAATGGACTTGTTGCTAGAAAAATTCACACTTGCTAATCTTAGCGTAGAGTTGATGCTCTCTTAGTACTTGAAGAATTAGTTTAAGATGTTCTTCATGCTCCTCTATGTTCTTGGAGTATATTTTGATATCATCAATGAAAACCAATACAAATATGTCTAGTAATTCGCTGAGTACATTATTCATCAAGCGCATTAAAGTGGTGGGGGCATTGGTTAATCCAAATGGCACCACCACAAATTCATAGTGACCATATCTTGTCCTGAAGGAGATTTTTTGGATGTCTTCATCCTTGATTCAGACTTGATGGTATCTAGACCTTAAGTCAATCTTCGAGAAAATGGAAGCACGCCTTAATTGGTCAAAAACGTCATCGATTCTTGGTAAGGGATACTTGTTCTTTATGGTTGTCTTATTGAGTTGTCTATAGTCTAGGCACAGTCAGAGTGTGCCATCTTTATTTTTCAAAAACAGGATGGGTGATCCCCATGGAGACGCACTAGGCTGGATGTATCCTTTGTCCATCATCTCCTTTAGTTTTAGCTTGAGCTCAACTAGCTCTAGTGTACTCATCCTATAAGGAGTCCTAGACACTGACACTGTTCCTGGTGCAAGTTCTATGGAGAAGTGTTGGCCCTTGACCAAGTTTTTAGGAAACCTTAGTCAGCTTTGGACCACTTTTGGACTTCGACACATTGTTCGAAGAAGGAGTGCTTAGGTGGAGCTCAGATCATGGATATCACCCATTTTTACAGACTATGTGGACACAGTAAGGGGTCCTCTAGGGTTTTTGTAATGGGTTTATGGGATGTCTCCCCATGGGGTTTACCCATGATTAGGCCTTATTGTAAGGGTTTGTAAAAGTATAAATAAAGAATAATGTATGGTATAAGTAGAAGCCTTTTGAGAAGTTTGGGAGCTAAGTGCAAGAAGTTTGAGTGGCTTTGTGCTAAGGAATGTATGTGTGTTAAGGCTTTGTGCTCAGTACAGGGTTGGCTCTATGCCCTGACCTAGTTTTGGAAGGAGGATCTGGTGCTTAGTGCAAAGATCTCCTTTTGTATGCGAAGCTTGACTTTGTGGCTTAGTGCACAGGAGTAACACAATGTAAGAGAATGACAAATAATAAATAAGGCGAAGCGGTTGGTGGATGTAGCCCCACACTGGGGTGAACCACGTACATATTGTGTCTTTGGTTTTCTTTGTGTTGTGTTATTTATGTTATGAATCTTCTCAATTCTTTTATTATTATGTGTGATATATAGATCTTTGTTGCTAAGTGCTATTACTTGTGTTGATGGATGCTAGATATGATTCACAATGCTAAGTGCTAAGTGTTTTCTTTGTTTTTTTTTTGTTTTTTAGTTTTTTCGTGACATGTGGGACTAACCTGTGGCTAAGAAACCATGAATCAGGGGTATCTAATCCGTCAAAATCACCTAGGGATCACACCTGGCCTGATCCACACCAACCCTTAACATGGTTGGATTTTTTGTCCCCGCAGGTTTCAAACCGGTGACCTTAACATCACGGAGCGCCTTAACAGCATGCTCCGTCATTGACTTTCCTACACTTCGGGGACAAAAGGTATGCAGGCTTGGCCCAATTAATCTTTGTTCCATGACTAGACCACATCCTTTCTTGATTTTGAGCACAAGACCTGACCTTCATTGCAAGAATGACTTTATCATCCAGCCGCCTCCGCCGACCTTCTCATAAATTAAAGGACATGGGGGTGGGATTTGATCCACTTATGTGTGCACGGGTCATGATATCATTTAATATAATATATCTGGGTGCAGACACATGTTCGACCACTACCTCAAGGTTCCCCCATGGCTTCAGGTTAGGCCCTCATGGGAATTGAACCTTGCCTAACGGTGAAAAATTCCTCGCTTTCCACCATTGGATCCAACCCCTTTGGGAAAAAGGTATGTGGGCTTGGCCCAGTTAAGATTTGTTCTGTGACTAGACCATGTCCTTGATCAGGTTTGAGCACAAGACTTGACCTTCATTGCAAGAAGGACTTTACCATCCAGCCACCTCCGCCGACCTTTAAAAAATTGAAGGCCATGGGGGTGGGATTTGATCCACTTATGTGTGCATGGGTTATGATATCATTTAATATAATATCTCTGGGTGAAACCACACATTTGACCACTACCTCAAGGTGCCCCCATGGCTTCATGTTAGGCCCTCATGGGAATTGAACCTTGCCCAATGGTGAAAAACTCCTCACTTTCCACCATTAGATCCAACCCCTTTGGGCCTAAGTGTTTTCTTTGTTGTTACTATGCTAGATCTATATTTGGGTATGCTCTGTGATGTTAATAAGGCTAATGAACTAATGTGTATAAATTCTTAAGCGTTAATAGAATACCCTGTGAAGTATTATTATCACAGATCTGTGTCCCAACTTGGTTACATGCACCTGCGTCCTGTAACCCCCCCTTACTTCTACCTCAGGTGAGACCTCGCCTGCCTCGTAGGTGTTTCCGAAAGGGCTAGTAGTCGGGTTTTTTTTGGTGCATTGTTAAGTGTTGAACCCTGGGTTTTCCCCTATGCCAACAAATGGTTTTGTTGCTAGGACCTGAAACTGTGATTGTTGGGAACTGAAGTAAAGAAAAGAGAAGCTCTGTGTGTAGATCTGCTACTGAAGTACGCAATACTCTACTTGACTTGTGAAGCTCTGTGCTAAGGAAGAAATCTGACTTGAATAAAAGAGGTAATATCTTAAAAGAGGAGAATCTTTGTGCTTTGACAAGAGAAAGATAAGTGAAAAAAATTGTTTCGAAAGCATGAATTTAAGTACGTTTGATAGGTTTTGTCCTAGTCTAAAGGCTAGGGTGCAGTTGAAAGAAAGAGTTGATTTGAATAAATTTAATGGAAATGAAGAAATATATGTTATTCCTATGCATAGAAATAATTTTTGGACTAATAGGTGGATGCAAGAACCTAGAATTGTTTTTTGCAAATTGCAGGTCCAACACTATGATCCTAGTACGCAGTACAGAAAAGGATGGGGAATGTTTCAAAGAAAAAGAGGAATGACATTGTGTTATAACTGCAGAAGACTGGGACATCTTGCTAAGGAATGCCCTGGCACATGTCCTATTTGTCTTTGTTTTAAGATTGTTGGTCATGAAGTTGAATATTTTCTAAGGATGATTGCTAAAGTTGAAAGGATGAACATCAAACAAGAAAACTGTGAAGGAAGTCAAAATACCAAGGGCATGTTAGAGATTCATAAAGAGAAAGAATCAGAGGAAGCTCGGACTACATTATTATAGTTGAAAGAAATGATGGATGTTCACAAAGATGTCAGCTTACTAGAGATCATGAAAGTAAAACAACGCATAAGTGAAAGAATAGAAGACTTTGACATAGACTGTGTCTTCGATGAGGAAACACAAGTGAATATTATGACATAAGACACTTGGGAAATTTTTGGAAAGCCTACTGTGGTACCTTCATTGGGAAGGGTAGGCTTGTTTAAGGGAAAGATGATAATCTAATGTGGAAGAGTTACTAATGTACCTATTATAGTTCATGGAACATTGACTAAAGAATAATTTGAAGTCATTAAGTTTGTTGGGAAAACCACCCCTTTCCCACTTTTTTTAGGCAAGACTTGGATTGAGAAGGATCATATCTGAAGGAAAGCAAAGGAAGAAGCTATAGAAAACAAAAAGCAATAACTAAGGGACTTCATAGCTAGAAAAATAGACCGAATAATAGAAGAATGAGAGGACAAGTCGTAGCAACATAACAATGTAACAACACAGGAGGAACATAAAGTCAGAAAATTAGTTGTCAAGGTTGAAAGAATGAAAGAAGGCTTGAAGGACCTATCTATTCAATAAAGAAGTATGTCCACTTAGGAAGTGTTAATAAAATGGATATTAACCTCAGACCCTTTAAGGGCACCTCAGCAGTGTGAAGTCACTATGGTAGGGGAAGAAAAGAATAAAAATGGAAAGAGGATTCCAGAAATAGTTAGAGAGACTCAGATCACAGGGAAGAAGGAAAGGAAGCTTAATAAAAATAAAGATAAGTTGGAAAAGCTACAAGAAGCTACAGAGAACAAATGTAAGACTTTGCAGAATGGAATCTCGTGGGAGGCAAGCTTCTAGGATTTGAACCTCGTTGGAACAATAGGTCCATGTAGAATGGGACTTCATCCTGGAAAAGCTATATGACCGTTGGATGCACCCCGACCATTAGAAAAATGCTCCAGAATGGTTAGAAAACACATTTATGGGCTGATGGATCGCTTTTGGATGTTGATATCGTGCCATAACAGGTAGAGTCACATTTATGGAAGCATGCGTGGCTGTTGGAAGAATCTGTTACAATGCCCCGCTTATTTAACCCATTAGACGCTGCGCCGAGGCCACTTTTTGCTACTCGTGAATAATTGAGCCAAGAACAAAATTGTTTGTGTGTCGAGCTATGTTATCTGAAATGAGACCCAGCCTGTCCGTTTTTCTACCCTGTCGGTCTGTTCGTCTACCCCAACCTGTCTGTTTAAAGGTTAGAATGTTGGGAGAACCGAGTGAATTAGAGAAGTCTATCGAGGAATTCATCAAGAAGCTAATGGATGACAGACCAATATCTAAAGGTGTCCAAACATCGTCGACTAGGGGACTGTAGGCTTCCCCTTTGACTAGATGTCGCTATGGCCATGTTAACCTCATGACTGAGCAACGAAGTAAACACCGTGGTGATCTGGCTAATGCAAAGTAGATCCCATCGATCCTAACAGAGTATATCCCACCTTTGGCTGGCGCAGTTAACTGTGACATCATCCCCCGAGATTATGAGTACACTGTGTTCACCCCGTACATTCTGAAAGGAATACACATCGTCAGAAGTCAGTTATGATAGATCCCACTATTGAAGAACAACGAATTCAATTTAGGATATAGGAAGAACTATGCTATGTTGGCACCCCATCGCTATCTCATGAGGTCAACTGGGAAGAACCCTCACCTCGTACCACAGCCATGGATTAAGGGGCTGGCACAGTCCACCATGTTGAATGTGATGAGGATTCCCCATTTTGGCCACCACCAGCATGTTAATGCTTGCGTTAAAATCCTACTGCCGTGTTATCATGGCGAATACTTGTGGCTCAATAGAAAAATTACTTTGGATCTGACACTGATCCACCATATCGCCGGCTCAAGCATGAAGGGACCTGACCCTCAATTGTTTTATCCAGGGAAGGCTTCAAACTGCTCCTTGTCATAGTGCATCAAGGAAGATGACAAAGAAGTCGAAAAAGGAAAGCGAGGTTACAAGGTAGCCTCTATACAGGATGGCGCAGTGCACCTTGAATTCCAACTCATAGCTGGCAAGATCGTAAGGAAGAACTGCCCCACATAGGTCACTGAGTTTGTGGTGGAACTTGTAGGAAAATGTGTGGAGGGAATGCACATGAATTGGGCGAGCTTCGTTGATATGTGGCTCCCTTATCTATTGGGGCAATTCTTCCAAATTAAGACAGACCATCAAAGCCTCAAGTATTTCTGGAACAATGCATTTCCTCCCCGGAGCAACAAAAATGGGTGACTAAGCTCTTTGGATATGATTATGAGATCATTTACAAGAAAGGAAAAGACAATGTATTTGCGGATTCACTTTCCTGAAAATATGAAGATGACAAATCCCTTTTTTCTCTTTCCTTCATTGTACCAGATTGGCTCCAAGCCGTTCACCAGGAATGGCTACATGATCCCAAAAGTTTGCATCTGATCCAACAATTGCAGTCCAATGCTTCAAATTCCACAGGGTACTCTTGGCTCCATGATGAGCTTTAATACAAAGGCTGTTTGTATTTAAGTAAACAATCAAAACTTAAATCCACGGTACTTTCTGAGCTTCATGCTACACCCACAGCTGGGCACTCTGGGTTTACCAAAACCTATGATAGGGTCAAACATTCTTTTTTCTGGGATGGTATGAAACAAGACATTCGTAATTTTGTCACTGAATGTGATGTGTGTCAATGCAACAAGGGAGAAACAGTCAAATATTTGGGCACACTACAACCACTTTCGATTCCACCTGCTATTTGGAGGGATATCTCTATGGATTTTATTTCAGGCTTACCCAAATCGAAAAATAAATCAATCATCATGGTGGTTGTTGATTGCCTTTCCAAGTATGCTCATTTATATGATATTCAACACCCATTTATAGCATCCACGGTGGCTCAACGTTTCATGGATCAGGTCTTCAAGCTTCACGGCATGCCACATTCTATTGTTTCTGATCACGACCCAACTTTCATCAGCAATTTCTGGAAAGAACTATTCAAGATACAAGGCACCCAATTGAATCTCAACACAACTTATGATCCCTAGACTGATGGTCAAAGGGAAGTTGTCAACAAGTTTTTGGAAACATATTTGAGGTGTTTTGCCTTGGAAAAGAAAAATCAATGGGCTCAATGGTTACCCCTAGTTGAATGGTGGTATAACACTTCATACCATACAACTACATGCATGACTCCTTTTGAGGCGGTATATGGACAAAATCCACCTTTATTTCTCTCATAATTACCAGGTGTCTTGAAGATCCAGGTGGTTGACCAAATGCTTATAGTTCGAGAGGATATTCTCCATAACCTCAAAGAGAATTTGGTCATGGCACAAAATCGCATGAAGAAACAAGCAGATCAAGGTCGCTCCGAACACCAATTTGCAAAAGGGGATCATGTGTTTCTTCGACTGCAACCTTACAAGAAAAATTCCCTCAAGTCTGAGCATTGTCAGAAGCTAGCGCCCAAGTTTTATGGTCCTTATACCATTCTCAAGCATGTGGGACATGTGGCCTATTAGTTATCTTTGCACGATCATTCTAAGCCACATCCTATTTTTCATGTTTCATGCTTAAAGAAGGTGATTGGAACTAAGTTCCAAATTCAAACCAACCATCCCGAGTTTGACGAAGAAGGATCCATTTGGCTATAGCCACAAGCAGCATCATTTGCGTCAGATAACCATCAAGGAAGTGTTAGTCTAGTGGAAAGATACAACTCCAGCAGATGCCACTTGGGAACCAACTACCATTCTGCAATAGTTTCCACATCTCAAGCCTTGAGGACAAGGCTGTTTTTAAGGGGGAGGAAATGTTAGGGTCCTAACCCGTACATAGGTAGAACAATATATTCATATGTAATAAAGGTCAATATTAATAAGGTCTTGCAATAAAATAGAATAAGTCGAATGTAACAAGACCTAATAGAAGCTTCCGCTTCTAGAAGGATATTCCTTAAGATGCTTCTTTTGATAGAGATATTTAGTATAAATAGGAGTTGAGGGTATGACAACCCTAGCTTGGATATTATTGTAACGGAGCTCTACTCGAATGGAGGTTTCCCCATCGAAGAGGCTCGTTAACATTGCTCTCATAATCAAAGTGCTATTTATGTTATTATTATATCATTTCAGTGTTATTGTGGTGATTGTTCTGGTTATATTGTTGTTATTATGCCATTTCTAGAATTTTATTTATGTTCTGCATACTTTTTATATATGGTATATTACAGCTTCTTTCCCTTCCTTTGAGAATGTGATCTAGCTTTTTTACTAAAATATCCCTCGGAGTTTCCAGTTTCCTCTCCAGAGGAATCTCTTGATGAGTGTCTCCTACCTCCAGGTTGGACCTTCCTCTAGGTACTCCTCTTAGTGTGGCCACTTATGGGACCATGTTTTTGTATCTCAGGTGGACTTTGACTTATCTTCATATGTCATCAGTCCACCTGACTGGTTACAGGTCCATGCTACAACTACCTTTGTATATCGGATTAACTCTACAACAAGACTACATTAATTTCCGTTTGTTTTTATTTCTCCTTTATCAATATTTCATTGTCAATCTTGTAACTCTGTAATTCGGCCATGAGAATCCTTAGAGTTTCAACCAGATCTAGGGGGGTTTCCATCGCCTTCCTTTCATCAGATTATTCATCTCTGTTGTGGGATCCATCCCCCACTTCATGGGGTGTTACCATCCTTTATACTTGTAGTTTTCCCGCGTTTTACTGACTGCTTAACTGATGAAAAAACACTTATTGTTAGCCAAAAATCCATTAGTTTATGAACAACACACAGTTCATATTTCTTAAATACACACACACAATAGAGAGTTTCATTCTTTTCTTCAGTAAAAACTTAACCAAACTCTTTAGGAAAGAGGTAATATAGGGTGTCACCCTTAAAGTAATTTATAATATGTTTTTTACGCAACTCATCCATGAGTCCAAGCAGGACTAGTGCTATAACCATGCTCAGATACCAATTTGTAACACACCTGACCCCTGAGTAAATTTTCTAGGGATGGGGCATCAAATGTTTGTTTTCCTTAACTATCTCAAATCCTAAATCCAATATTTCTATCATGCTCTTCTTGTCCATGGATTTTCAATCTCTGCCTCCATGCTCAAAACTGAGCTCAGAACTGGAAGATATACCTCTCCCATTTTTTCTGGAGCACCAAGTCTATGGACTGTGCAATCCTTACGCCACGCGTCCACAGAACATCAATGATTCTGATTGACTTTGGAAATCTATGATTTTTCAAGTTCCCAAGTAATCACAAACACAAACCGCTAAAGTGCCATCCTTCCAGAGTGTCAGATCTCTTGACATGCATTCTCCACTACTAACAATTACGATGAACTTCGATGCTTCGACCTTCAGGAGTTCTCAAGTTTTGCAATGAGCCTTCCTCCAGAGTGACAGATATTATGACACCTTTCCTCTGAGATCAAAGGCTCGGGTGAACTTTGGGTCTTCAGGGAGTTCTTGTTCCACTTTTCTCCGAACGGGCTATCCTTTGAAGTAATATATTTTCCGCCAGACATCCCTAAATGATGGATGGTTGAGATCTTCTCCGTTACTCCAAGATTCGGGTATTTTCGAAACGTTAATCTTCAAATCCTCCAAATTGG
>JASDQU010034166.1:555-21984 GCA_032191745.1 Picea mariana | reverse complement strand
CGTGGGAAGCAGTAGAACGTGACATAGCTATCCAAGATCAAAGGGAAGAAAGACAGAGAAGGTTGGGAAACCAACTCTGATTTGATTTTCTTTGTTTCTTATTTCAAAGACCGATTTTTCTTATGGATGCCTAGACGGTGTGTTTTATAGCCTTAAAACACAAAATCTGGAACAACACTCCTCTTCCGAAATGTCCTCCGAGATGGCCATAAAAATATTTTGTTCCTTACACTTGTGGCCTGAGAAATATTTGTCATCACAATTATAACAAAGGCCTTTGAGTTGGTGTTCAATCATTTCATCCCTGGTCAATTTTTGGATCTTTAGTGGAGCAGAGGGAGTAGTGGGATTTACTGGTTTAGTGCGAGGGATAAAGGAGGGTTTCTGGTTTTGAGAAGATACAACTTGTTGTGCTTCTTTATCTATTTTAGTAGCTTCCACCCAACTCTAAGGCCGATACATGAGGACATGTGCCTGAATCTCATCCTTGAGGCCACTGATAAAACACTCTCGGAAAAAGGCATCAGGCATGCTCTCTGTCCGAAAATCCAGGTGCTCAAAAGTAGCTATAAAGTCTTCCACTATTCATGATTGTTTCAACTTTGTCAAATGGCCCAAATGGTTGGTGTCAGTGTCAAAGTGTTCATAAAGCTCTTCCACAAAGTGTGTCCAAGCAATATACCCTTGACGAGAAGTTTTTCTCCATTTCCACCATTGCCAACGTTCTTGATCTAGATGGAGAACACCATACTGGAGTTTGGCCAAGTCAATGCCGTATAAAGAGAAATAATTTTCCATTTGGGTTACCCAACCAATGGGATCCGAGCCATCAAATTTGGTCACATCCACCCGCGGAAGGCGTAGGTCATGTTGAAAGTGATGGTGCTGAAAGTTATGGGAATGAAAGGAATTTTTAGCTTCAGTATGTGGATGTGGGTCAGATAAAGGGTTATCTGTAGGGATATGCAGCTTGGTGAAGAGCATCAAAAATATGGTTCAATCTAGGTGGTTAGGTCTTGTTTGATTTCCTCCATTGAGGACTGCATGGTTGTATTGATGGTGGCAACATTGGCACTGTGTTGTTTCACTTCTTGTTGGGTCTTCGTGAGATTATATTTCAAGGTAGTGAAGTGAGTTTCCAAGTCTTGGCTACGAGTATGGGCCATGATGACGAGGGAACTGAAATGGGGACGGTGGGGTCAAAAATTTAGCCGAAAAATGATATGTATGAATGTGATAAGGGTGAAGAGATGAATCCAATGGAATAGGTCTCAAATAATGGTGAAAAAATTTCCAGACTTGTTTTTTTTTCACCTATGGAGGTATACTCCATTCTGAAGTTTTTTTTTCCACCGATGGAGTTATACTCCATTCTAAAGAATATTGTAGTGAGGAAATGCACAAATGATTAACCAGGAAAAAAATTAGGTATTCAAGGGTTCTATAGACAAGGGTTTTCCATGTGTTATAGCTCTCTAATATACATGTGGGGTCCAATAGTAGTACTTGACCCAATATCTCAGGGCACTAACTAAGGAGGCTAGACCATGCCCTTAGACGTACTACCCGACTACCTAGGTACTAGAGAGTATCTTCCCGAGTGTTGTTCTTGGTGTCACTATAGCAGTCACGCGACCGATCAGTTTATCTAAAGAGGGCTTTAGGAAATCTAGGTCAATCTGTACACAGGTGTTGTCTGATGCGCTACCACTCGAAGGGGTACCAACAGGGGTTACAAGGGTGGCCAACAAATGTGCGCTTAAGTGCCACTTGTATTTCTTACATGTATGAATCCCTCAACCATGGTTTTATGCATGTAACAACAAATCTCTGTGGCTTAAAGACGTTGCAATACGTCTCTACCCTGAAAAAAAAATTAACCCACAATTTCTACCGAGGAAAGTGCTCCAATACCACTTGTAATATACCAGATATAAAAAGTATGCAGAACAGAACTAAAATGATAGAAATGGCATAATAACAACAATATAACCAAAAAAGTCACCACAATAACACTGAAATTATATAAGAATAACAACAAAAATAACACTTTGATTCTGAGAGCAATGTTCACGGGCCTCTTCGAGGGGGAAACGTCCAATCGAGCAGAGCTCTATTACAATAATATCCAAGCTAGGGTTATCATACCCTCGAATTGTGTTTATACTAAATATGTCTATCAAAAGAAGCATCTAGAGGAAGATCCTTCTAAAAGAAGAATATTCTATTAGGTCTTCTTACATTTGACTTATTCTATTTTATTGCAAGGCCTTATTAATATTGACCTTTATTACATATGAATATATTGTTCTACCTATGTGCAGGTTAAGACCCTAATAGAAGCAAAAGAATTCCAAAAGTCATGATCCCAAAGAGTTCAAGAAAGCCAAACCACCCTCTTTCAATGGAGATATTGAGAAATGGGAAGAGGCAAAAGCTTGGCTGCTTGGTTTAAAGAAGTACTTTAGAGTCCATGACTACTCTGAAAACTTGAATGCTGGAATAACCATCTTCAACCTTAATGGAAAGGCTTCCATTTGGTGGGAAGACCTTAGGAATGTGAAAGGAATCCATGAGAAGGACTTGTCATGGAAACATATTGAGAAACACTTCAAGAATAAGTATCTATCAGAGAAATACTTTGATGGGAAGACTAAGGAGTTCTATGAACTCAGGATGGGACAAATCACCATAGTGGAATATGTCAATAAATTCTTGGTGATGCTAAGGTATGTACCCTATATAAAGGATGAAAAGGTAAAAGTGCAATGATTTATTAGTGGGTTACCTCAAACCTACTGGGACAGGATTGAGTTTGATGATCCAAAGACCTTATAAGACACTATCCAAAAGGAAAGGTATTATTCTGAACAGTTCGGGAATAAGACAGAACCTCGTGAGGACTAGCAGAAGAAGAATAGTTTGGTATTCAAGAAGAAGGGGTTTAAATACTCAAGATTTAAGAATTATGGGAAGGTTTCTAGGATGGTCCTTCCTACTACAAGTGTGTATCAACAAAATTTCCCCTCCCAGAGTGGAAATAAACATTTTGGAGAAAACCCAGGAAATACTGATAACCCAAAGAAAGAACCCTTGAAATGTTGGGGTTGTGGAGAAGAGCATATACAAAGGCATTGTCCACACAGACAAAAGAACAGTAGGAGATTCTACAATATCAAATAAGCTACCACAGTCAATGATGTGGCTAGGAGAATGCCACGGATTTATGCAGCCTTGGATAATAAACAAGCCGACCACCAAGCTTCAGTGGTGGATATGGAAGGTATGATCACCAACCATCTAGTTTATATTTTAATTAACCCTGGTTATAATTTGAGTTATGTGGCCCCTCAGACTGTTGATAAGTGTAAACTCCAACTGATTAGACATGTTAAGCCATGGTTGGTACAATTAGCCACTCAGACCAAAAGAAAAGTAGCAGAGGTCATACCATCTTACCAATTCATTATGGATGGATTTCCTACCCAAGTGACCTTTAACATACTTCCCCTAGGATATTATGACCTATTGGCCGGTATGGAATTTTTAGCCACTAATAAAACCAATTTGGACCGTTACCTTAAAACTTTGGAGTGTGAAAATGAAGAATGGAGAAAAATAACCCTTCAAGGGATTCAGAGGCATGTCTCAGTGAGACGAATATCAACCCTTCAAATGAAAAAGTATTGCAGAAAGGGATGTCCTCTATATGCAATACAGGTTTTGGAATCTATTGAGGATGACAAACCAAACCTAGAGGACTATCCCATATTAAGAGAGTATAAAGACATGTTTCTAGAAGATGTATCGGGCCTACCTCAAAGAAGAGACATTGAATTCTTGTTGGCACAGGGGCAGACCCAGGGTTCAACACTTAACCATGCACTAAAAAAACCCCGACTACCGACCCTTTCAGCAACACCTACGAGGTAGGTGAGGTCTCACCTGAGGTAGAAGCAAGGGGGGGTTACAGGACGCAGGTGTCTGTAACCAAGCTGGGACACAGATATGTGATAATAACACTTCACAGGATATTCTGTTAATGCTTAAGAAGTGATACACATTAGTTCATTATCCTTATTAACATCATAGATCATAGCCAAATATAGATCTAGCATAGTAACAACAAAGAAAACACTTAGCACTTAGCATTGTGAATCAGACCTAGCATCCATCAACACAAGTAATAACACTTAGCAACAATGATCTATCTATCACACATAATAATCAAAACACTGAGCAGATTCATAAAATAAATAACACAACACAAAGAAAACCAAAGACACAATATGTACGTTGTTCACCCTAGTGTGGGGCTACGTCCACCAACCGCTTCACCTTCTTTATTGTTCTCCAATCTCTTACATTTTGTTACTCATGTGCACTAAGCCATAGGGTCAAGCTTTGCACAGGATAGGAGATGTGCGCACTGTGAACCAGATTCTCCTTCCAAAACTAGGTTAGGTCACAGAGCCAACCCTCTACTGAGCACAAATTCTTAACACACATACATTCCTTGGCACAAAGCTGCTCAAACTTCTTGCACGTAGCTCCCAAACTTATCAAAAGGATTCTACTTCTACCATACATTCTTCTTTATTTATACTTTTACAAACCCTTACAATAAGGCCTAATCATGGGTAAACTCCATGGGCCGACATCCCATAAACCCATTACAAAAACCCTAGAGGACCCCTTATTGGGTCCACATAGCTCGCAAAAATGGGTGAGATCCGTGATCTCATCTCTGCCTAGGTGCTCCTTCTTTGAACCATGTGTCGAAGTCCAAAAGTGGTTCAAATCTAACCAAGGTTTCCTCAAAACTTGGTCGAGGGCCAAAAGGCCCCCAACACTCACATGTGACTCGTCCTGATTCACTCAGGTCTAGACAATGTTGCTTTGAAGGCCTCGAGCTTAAATCGAGTTGCCTCGACTTGCTACTTCGCCTGAGCCTCCTACTCAACGAGATCCTTGATCGTTTTCTCTGTAACAGGCCCTTCCAGGCATTGTTCTACTGATGTGACCACTTGGTCTAATTGCGAGACTTGTCCATCAATATCTTCAAACACCTTGCAGGCTTCATCCTGCACAGGTTGTAGCTTCTGCATGACTTCTATTACCTTTCCCTGGAGGGCAGTGATCTGATGTTGTACTGCATGATGCTCTTGGTATCTCTTCATTCTCTCAATTGCGGTGAGCATCTTCATCTTTGCCTACACGAAAAATACCTGTTATTGTGCCTCCTATAACTGCGCTTCTATCTTTCTTATCTCTGGATCCTCGGTGAGGCATTCATATGTCTATGTTCTTCTATCACTCAGTTGCTTTCACTCTGAGGTGAGAGATCTTATCCTTACTACTTGCTCTTAGCAGTTTCCTCCCTCTGGTCATGCACCTCTTGCGGGGTGCTCGGTACTGCTTGGGCCTCCAATTCTATTATCCTGGATTGAAGCTCCTAGAGGGTCTCAACAAGCTTCACTACTTGAGCCTCAATCGAATATTGCTCCTCCTATACCAACCCTGGTTCAGAGAGACATGATTTACTAACTGCTTCTTCGAATATAGCCTATTCTATGATCAGCTGCTCCTTTTCTCTCTATAGTTGGGTTTCGTCGGCTCTCTTTTCTTCCTGAAGCATCACCTGAAACTCTTCTCTTTGGTTTTCATAGGCAGCTACACTGTATCATGCTACTCGTAATTGTTCTAGGATTTCTTCTTTTTCCTTTTTCAAGGCTTATGTAGCCTTCTCCTTCTCTTCCTCGACTTTCTGGAACCAGGCTTCTGTTGTATCTGCCAATATTCTCAATTGGGTTGGTTCATCCCCCAATTCTGCGGTCTGTGACGAGGAAGGGGCAGTAGGTACTACGCGGACCAAATGAACAGCTTGTTGTAATTCCTTCAATTCCTTCTCGATCCTTCCATATAACTCTTCTTTCTTCTCTCCATATCTTTGCAATATGTCCTCGGAAATTTCATCCATAGCTCCATGGATCATACTGATATCATCCTCCATGAGCGTGGCCTCCAAATGCGGCTTGTTAACATGCATCTTCTTCCTTGTTGAAGGTTTCTTTGGAGAAAAATTCCTCTGTTGCGGTGTTACTATCCCAACAGGGGGATCATGAAGTGGAGGGGTGGTAGCTTCACCTCCTCCTTGCCCTTCTTCTCCTTCATTTCCTCCTCCATGTCCTTCTTCTTCGTCTTCTCCTCCTCCTGGTGAGTCAACCCTGTTATATTTAAACATGTTTTCCTCCTCATCGCTCTCTATATTCTGGAATTATTCCTACTGCTTCTTCTTCTTCGTCCCACTGGACTATTCAACATGCTCAACTTGGGTGACTATGGGGCTTCCTATGGTGTCGGTGTCGGAGATTTATGCATTAGGGATGGGTACAAGGAATTCCTCCGGCCACTCCTTTGTAATCTACTCCATGTCTTCATTTGTTAGCTTGTAGTATGACTGTAATTCTTCATGGTTCTCATCTCTATGCACAGTGATGTAGATGAAATGGAGATCTGCATGAAAATTTGTTATTGGTTGGTACTAGTGCAAAGTGTGTGGTGTCATGTGAAAAAATGATTCAATGGAAACCTTCAATTTCTGATAGTATGCATGAAACACAATGTTGGATTTCCACTGCTTCATCATGTCATTGGTGTACCACAGGGTTGAAAACTGAGCAGCCAACGATGTCGAGGGTTCGATTTCTAGGAAGGTATCTCCTTTAGGCATTTTCCAAGTGAAAATGCGATCAAAATGATCATCCAACTATAGTGGAATTCATATCCCAAATCCTGGGCTTCACGGTAATCTTTCTCTAGTTCATTGACAAGGTAGCTCACCCAATTCATGTGCATTCCCTCCACACATTTTCCTACAAGTTCCACCACGAACTTGGTGACCTATGTGGGGCGGTTCTTCCTTACGATCTTGCTAGCTATGAGTTGGAAATCGAGGCGCACTGCGCCATCTTGTATAGAGGCTACCTTGTAACCTCACTTTCCTTTTTCGACTTCTCCATCATCTTCCTTGATGCACTGTGACAAGGAGCAGTCTAAAGCCTTCCCTGGATAAAACTATTGAGGGTCAGGTCCCTTCATGCTTAAGCCTATGATATGGTGGATCAATGTTGGATCCACGGTAATTTTTATATCGAGCCACAAGTATTCGCCATGATAACATGACAGTAGGATTTTAACACAAGCGTTAACCTGCTGGTGGTGGCCAAAATGGGGAATCTTCATCACATTCAACATGGTGGATTGCGCCAGCCCCTTAATCCATGGCTATGATATGAGGTGAGGCTTCTTCCCAGTTGACTTCATGAGATAGCGATGGGGTTCCAACATAGCATAGTTCTTCCTATCTCCTAAATTGAATTCGTTGTTCTTCAATAATGGGATCTGTCATAACTGACTTCTAACTATGCGTATTCCTTTCGGAATGTACGAGGTGAACACGATGTACTCATAATCTCAGGGGATGATGTCACAGTTAACTGCGCCAACCAAAGGTGGGATATACTCTATTAGGATCGACAGGATCTACTTCGCATTAGCCAGATCACCACAGTGCTTACTTCATTGCTCAGTCATGGGGTTAACATGGCCATAGCGACATCCAGTCAAAGCAGAAGCCTGCAGTCCCCTAGTCAACGATGTCTGGACACCTTTAGATATTGGTCTATCATCCATTAGCTTCTTGATGAATTCCTCAATAGACTTCTCTAATTCACTTGGTTCACCCGACATTCTAACCTTTAAATAGACAAGTTGGGGTAGATGAATGGACCGACAGGGTAGACAAACGAACAGGCAGGGTCTTGTTTAAGATAACACAGCTCGACAAACAAACAATTTTGTTCTTGTATCAATTAATCACGAGTAGCAAAAAGTGGTCTCGGCGCAGCGTCTAATGGTTTAAATAAGTGGGGCATTGTAACAGATTCTTCCAACGGCCACGAATGCTTCCATAAATGTGAATCTATCCATTATGGCACGATATCAACATCCAAAAGTGATCCATCAGCCCATAAATGTGTTTTCTAACCATCCTGGAGTGTCTTTCTAACGGTCGGGGTTCATCCAACGGTCATATAGCTTTGTCAGGGTGAAGTCCCATTCTACGCGGACCTATTGTTCCAGCGAGGTTCAAATCCTAGAAACCTGCCTCCTGCGAGGTTCCATTCTGCAAAGTCTTACATTTGTTCTCTGTAGCTTCTTGTAGCTTTTCCAACTTATCTTTATTTTTATTAAGCTTCCTTTCCTTCTTCCCTTTGATCTGAGTCTCTCTAACTGTTTCTGGAATCTTCTTTCCATTTTTATTCTTTTCTTCCCCTAGCGTAGTGACTTCGCACTGTTGAGGTGCCCTTAAAGGGTCTGAGGTTAATATCCATTTTATTAACACTTCCTGAGTGGACATACTTCTTTATTGAATAGATAGGTCCTTCAAGCCTTCTTGCATTCTTTCAACCTTGACAGCTAGTTTTCTGACTTTATGTTCCTCCTGTGTTGTTACTTTGTTATGTTGCTACGACTTGTCCTCTCATTCTTCTATTATTCGGTCTATTTTTCTAGCTATGAAATCCCTTAGTTATTGCTTTTTATTTTCTATAGCTTCTTCCTTTGCTTTCCTTATGATCTGATCCTTCTCAATCCAAGTCTTGCCTAATAAAAGTGGGAAAGGAGTGTTTTTCCCAACAAACTTAATGACTTCAAATTCCTCTTTAGTCAATGTTCCATGAACTATAATAGGTACATTAGTAACTCTTCCACATTAGGTTATCATATTTCCATTAAACAAGCCTACCCTTCCCAATGAAGGTACCACAGTAAGCTTTCCAAAAATTTCCCAAGTGTCTTATGTCATAATATTCACTTGTGTTTCCTCATCGAAGACACGGTCTATGTCGAAGTCTTCTATTCTTGCACTTATGCGTTGTTTTACTTTCAGGATCTCTGGTAAGCTGACATCTTTGTGAACATCCATCATTTCTTTCAACTATAATAATGTAGTCTGAGCTTCCTCTAATTCTTTCTCTTTATGAATCTATAACATGCCCTTGGTATTTTGACTTCCTTCGTAGTTTTCTTGTCTGATGTTCATCCTTTCAACTTTAGCAATCATCCTTAGTAATATTCAACTTCATGACCAACAATCTTAAAACAAAGACAAATAGGACATGTGCCAAGGCATGCCTTAGCAAGATGTCCCGGTCTTCTACAGTTATAACACAATGTCATTCCTCTTTTTCTTTGAAACGTTCCCCATCCTTTTCTGTACTGTGCACTAGGATCATAGTGTTGGACCTGCAATCTGCAAAAAACAATTATAGGTTCTTGCATCCACCTATTAGTCCAAAAATTATTTATATGCATAGGAATAACATATATTTCTTCATTTCCATTAAATTTATTCAAATCAACTCTTTCTTTCAACTGCACCCTAGCCTTCAGACTAGGACAAAACCTATCAAACGTACTTAAATTCATGCTTTCGAAACAAATTTTTTCACTTATCTTTCTCTTGTCAAAGCACAAAGATTTTCCTCTTTTAAGATATTACCTCTTTTATTCAAATCAGATTTATTCCTTAGCACAGAGCTTTGCAAATCAAGTAGAGTACTGCGCACTTCAGTAGCAGATCTACACACAAAGCTTCTCTTTTATTTACTTTAGTTCCCAGCAATCACAATTTCAGGTCCTAGCAATGAAACCATTTGTTGGCACAGGGGAAAACCCATGGTTCAACACTTAACAAAGCACCAACAAAAACCCAACTACCGGCCCTTTCGGCAACACCTATGAGGTAGGCGAGGTCTCACATGAGGTAAAAGCAAGGGGGGGTTATAGGATGCAGGTGTCTATAACCAAGATGGGACACAGATCTGTGATAATAATACTTCACAGGGTATTTTGTTAATGCCTAAGAATTTATATACATTAGTTCATTAGCCTTATTAACATCATAGAGCATACCCAAATATAGATCTAGCGTATTAACAACAAAGAAAACACTTAGGCCCAAAGGGGTTGGATCCAATGGTGGAAAGTAAGGAGTTTTTCACCATTGGGCAAGGTTCAATTCCCGTGAGGGCCTAACATGAAGCCATGGGGTAGTGGCTGAACATGTGGTTTCACCCAAAGACATTATATTAAATGATATCGTAACCTGTGCACACATAAGTGGATCAAATCCCACCCCCATGTCCTTCAATTTTTTAAAGGTCGGTGGAGGTGGCTGGATGGTAAAGTCCTTCTTGCAACGAAGATCAAGTCTTGTGCTCAAACCTAAGTAAGGACATGGTCTAGTCACAGAACAAATATTAATTGAGCCAAGCCCACATACCTTTTTCCAAAAGGGGTTGGATCCAATGGTGGAAAGTGAGGATTTTTCATTGTTAGGCAAGGTTCAATTCCCATGAGGGCCTAACCTTAAGCCATGGGGGCACCTTGAGGTAGTGGTCGAACATGTGTCTACACCTAGAGATATTATATTAAATTATATCATGACCCGTGCACAGATAAGTGGATCAAATCCCACCTCCATGTCCTTCAATTTATGAGAAGGTTGGCAGAGGCGGCTAGATGGTAAAGTCGTTCTTGCAACGAAGGTCAGGTCTTGTGCTCAAAATCGAGCAAGGATGTGGTCTAGTCGCGGAACAAAGATTAACTGGGCCAAGCCTACATACCTTTTGTCCTCGATGTGTAGGACAGTCGATGATGGAGCATGCTTTTAAGGCACTCCGTGATGTTAAAGTCACCGGTTCAAAACCTGCGGGGATAAAAAATCTATCCATGTTAAGGGTTGGTTTGGCTCAGGCCAGGTGTGATCCCTAGGTGATTTTGATGGATTAGATACCCCTGATTCATGGTTTCTTAGCCACAGGTTAGTCCCACATGTCATGAATAAACTAAAAAACAAAGAAAACACTTAGCACTGTGAATCATATCTAGCATCCATCAACACAAGTAATAGCACTTAGCAACAAAGATCTATCTATCACACATAATAATGAAACAATTGAGAAGATTCATAACCTAAATAACACAACACAAAGAAAACCAAAGACACAATATGTACGTAGTTCACCCCAGTGTGGGGCTACGTCCACCAACTGCTTTGCCTTATTTATTATTTGTCATTCTCTTACATTTTGTTACTCCTGTGCACTAAGCCACAGAGTCAAGCTTCGCATAGGACAGGAGATCTGTGCACTGAGCACCAGATCCTCCTTCCAAAACTAGGTCAGGGCATAGAGCCAACCCCATACTGAGCACAAATCCTTAATACACATACATTCCTTAGCACAAAGCCACTCAAACTTCTTGCACTTAGCTCCCAAACTTCTCAAAAGGCTTCTACTTCTACCATACATTATTATTTATTTATACTTTTACAAACCCTTACAATAAGGCCTAATCATGGGTAAACCCCATGGG
This sequence comes from Picea mariana, assembly GCA_032191745.1. NCBI lineage: Eukaryota > Viridiplantae > Streptophyta > Pinopsida > Pinales > Pinaceae > Picea > Picea mariana. The sequence continues at coordinate 10,542 of JASDQU010034166.1, read as the reverse complement.
CCGACATCCCATAAACCCATTACAAAAACCCTAGAGGACCCCTTATTGTGTCCACATAGCCTATAAAAATGGGTGAGATCCATGATCTGAGCTCCGCCTAAGCGCTCCTTCTTAGAACAATGTGTTGAAGTCCAAAAGTGGTCCAAATTTGACCAAGGTTTCCTCAAAACTTGGTCGAGGGCCAACACTTCTCCATAGAACTTGCACCAGGAACAATGTTAGTGTCTAGGACTCCTTATAGGATGAGTACACTAGAGATAGTTGAGCTCAAGCTACAACTAAAGGAGATGATGGACAAAGGATACATCTGGCCTAGCACGTCTCCATGGGGATCACCCATCATGTTTTTGAAAAATAAAGATGGCACACTCTGACTGTGCATAGACTATAGACAACTCAATAAGACAACCATAAAGAACAAGTATCCCTTACCAAGAATCGATGACTTGTTTGACCAATTAAGGGGTGCTTCCATTTTCTCGAAGATTGACTTAAGGTCTAGATACCATCAAGTCTGAATCAAGGATGAAGACATCCAAAAAAGCATCTTCAGGACAAGATATGGTCACTATGAATTTGTGGTGGTGCCATTTGGATTAACCAATGCCCCCACCACTTTTATGTGCTTGATGAATAATGTACTCAGCGAATTACTAGACATATTTGTATTGGTTTTCATTGATGATATCAAAATATACTCCAAGAACATAGAGGAGCATGAAGAACATCTTAAACTAATTCTTCAAGTACTAAGAGAGCATCAACTCTACGCTAAGATCAGCAAGTGTTAATTTTTCTAGCAGCAAGTCCATTATTTAGGCCATGTCATTTATGAAGAAGGAGTGGTAGTAGATCTCAACAAGATCCAATCTATCATGGAATACCCCAAAGGATATATCTAATATTAGATGCTTTATGGGCTTAGCAGGATACTATAGAAGGTTCATAAAAGAATTTTCCAAGATTGATTTCCCAATCACTTCGCTTCAGAAAAACGAGGTTAAATTCACTTGGACATTAGAATGTGAGGAAAGATTTCAAGAAATGAAATACCTTCTAACCCATGCACCCATGCTGAAGATTGCAAACCCTGATATTGACTTCCTCATGTGTACAAATGCATGTAAGGAAGGACTTAGAGGAGTCCTTATACAAAAAGGGCATGTAATTTGCATGAAATCAATTATGTGAACCATGATCTAGAGTTGGCTTCCATAGTGCACACTTTAAAAATGTGGAGGAATTACCTCCTAGGTAGGATATTTGTACTTATGAAAAACCATTCTGGGTTGAGGCACCTGTTTGATCAGCCAAAGCTCAATTCTAGACAAGCTAGGTGGATGGCTCTCCTTAGTGGGTTTGATTTATAAATCAAACACATAAAAGGAAAAGAAAATAGGGTGGTCGATGCCCTTAGAAGAAGTGTAAAAATAATTCACCTCGCAGCAGTAAGCACCAGTGAAATGGATGTCAGGGAGAAAGTCAGGAATTCACAAAAAACAAAATCATTTTTCAAGACCATGACATCATACCTAAAGCAAGATCCCACAGGGATAAAGTATGAAGGCTATCATATGTTGGATGAAGGCTTGTTGACTTAGAGAAATAGATTGTATATTCCACATTGTGATGACTTGAAGAGGTTCATAATGGATGAAATACAAAAGAGACAATATGTTGGTCATCCAAGTTATCAGAAAATGATCACGACCACTAGGAAACAATTTTATTGGCCTGGTTTGAAAAAGGACATAGTTGACTATCTAGCTAAGTTTCTAGAATTTCAGTAATTTAAGGCAGAACACCGACACCCAGCATGGTTGTTACAACCTCTACCAATTCCAAAATGGAAATGAGAAACCATTTCGATGGATTTCATCACTGGATTACCAAAATCGGCCAAGCAGAATGACTTCATCATGGTAGTGGTGGACAAATTAAGCAAGTCTACTCACTTCGTTCCTATCAAATCAACTTGCAAGGAAATAGATATTGAAAACATCTTCATGAAGGAAATATTCAGATTGCATGGCATGCCTAGGGAGATTCTATTTGACAAACACACAAAATTTACTTCAAGCTTTTGGAAGTCCTTAATGGTTAGTTTTGAGACTAAATTGTTGTTTAGCACAGCCTATCACAAAATATTAAAGACATGCTAAGGATGCATGTAATGCATCAACCTAAGAAGTGGGAAGACTAACTACCAATGGAAAAAATTTCTTACAACAACGGTTATCAAGAGTCATTGAAGATGAGCCCTTTTGAAGCCCTCTATGGTAGACAATACAAGATTCCAATTAGTTGGAGTAATCCAATGAATAGAATTACATTCAGACACGACATGTTGAAAGAAATGGAACAACAAGTAATTCAGATTAAGAAAAATATGAAAACTACTTGGGATAGACAAAAGAGTTACACCGACAGAAAGAGAACTCCCAGAGATTTCAAGATAGGATACCATGTCTATCTAGGAATTAGACCCAGGAAGAGTTCCTTGAGAACAGGAGCTTGTGCCAAGCTGGAACCTCAGTATTGGGACCCTTTGAAATCTTAGATAGAGTGGGACATGTAGCCTATAGGATATCACTACCTCCCACAGTGAAGGCACATAATGTTTTCCATGTTTCATTATTGAATAAATATTCACATGATTCTAATAATATAATTGACCAATCTGTGATTTAGTTGGAACCAGAGGGAGAATTCCTGCCAGAACCTCAATGCATACTAGATAGGAAAGAAACCTCACTCAGGAGACGAACCGTTGCACAGGTCAAGGTGTAGTGGAAACACTTTGGCCCAAATGAGGCTACATGGGAAACGAAGGATGCTATGAAACATGCATATCCCTTTTTGTTTACTTCTGTATATGTAGAGCACATTGACATATAGAACATCGAGGATGATGTTCCTTTAAGGGGGAAGGGGATTGTAACAACCCTGTTTCCCCCAGTTTTTAAATATAACTATATTGGCCAAGAGACTATTGAAAACTCAATATGTGTGAATGTTTGATTTGATGAACCTTTGTATAAAAGGTCAAGGAATACATGGTGGGCAGAGGAAGACATGCAAAGAGGAGTAGAGAAGAAAAACTAGATCTCAAGTTCGAGGAGGAACTGGGAAATGAATGTGTTCTGGTCATAGGATGTGGCTAGCAGGGTTATGATACAAGCTGATAAACGAGGGTGTTGAGTGACTGAGGAAGTGCCCAGGCATGCCTCTTTTCTTTTTATAGAGAAACCTGTTTCCAAGATCCCATGGGAGGAGGAGAGTAACCTCCGTCCCTGATTGTTGCTGAGCCCAAAGACAAAATTCTCTCTCAGAGCATCGTGTTCTAGCTTGGGGGTGGCCAGTGGTAAATTTGTTAGGACTGACTGAGCCTATGGTTGGGCGGAAACAGGAATCCCTTTCAGCACTCACATCATGTCATCTGGTTTTGATAATTTTTTTCATACTTTGTGTATTGAACTGAAATAATGGATGAATGCATGGGTTTATATAATATGTGTATATATAAATGGTTTCTATGTGGAATGGTCATGATATGTGTATGCATTCATCTCCTTGTGAACTTATGCTTCTGGCTGATAGTCTATATGCCCCAGCATAGCCCTTGAGGCTTCTTGGGACATAATCCTGTAGGACGACCGAGATAGGAGATATCGTGTCAATTTGACCATGTCCGTCTGAAGAGGATACCTCTTTCAGACTCCTTGTTGTGTGACCGGGATTTCATGCCCAAGACCTTAACCATTTCATGATAAAGATCAAGAAGGATAGCAAGGTTCAAGCCTTGAAAGGGGAGATATCTTTGTTTGGAAGATGAGCGGACGAGATCCGTTGGGGAGGAACCATATGACCAACACCTAGTAACCTTAGGCTAAGCCTAAGGGAGATAAGTCCTCCTGGCTTCGGAGCTTCGAAAGTCTGGGACTTCGAACTATTTTCGGCCTTACCAGCCTTAAATTGGTCGAAGGTAATCGAGAGATTTGGTTACTAGCAAGTTTTCTAGCAATGAATGGTTTCCATAGTGGTTAGGTGAATCTATCTCACCGTCTAAACCGAGATCCAACTCCCCATCATGTAGTAGCGTGAGCCCCCGATTGTGAATGTTCAGAGGTTCCCTCAGTCATCGAATTTACAACGTATTCAGCCCAGCGTTGACTGCTTTAGGAGGATAGGGGTGTTATAACATCAAAATACCTGAAGCCCAAAGTAACGAGAGTCATCAATTCAAGGACACTTTGGGACTTTTATTAACCATTAGATCTAGGTGGTGGTCATCCTGGCGCCGACCAACTCCAGGAGAATAGAGAAGTTCACCCCACGAAACCCCCGAATGCTGAAGTTACGAAGTAACAGAGGCCATTGAACCAAGGGTTACATGGACCTACCTTGGTCATGAGGTCGAAGGGCATGAAAGACAATCAGTCTGGAGTGACGTGGTGTAGTGATTTCATCCAGGGTTACGTGGAACCAAGTTTGACATTCCACGTGTCACTCAGATTCATGCATATCACATACCCTATAGATCCATTGGAATGTGACACATGTCACCCCTGTCCCCCTTACACATGTCATCCCCTGGTACGAGCCCGCCTAGCCAAAGTAGTTGGTGAAGTGACTAGAACTCCAGGAGTCTGAGACTTTGAACTTTTGAGGAATTAGGGTATAGTATTGTAGAGATTCCAAAAAGGCCGAAGTGTCGAAGTCCATCCCAGTCATTAGCGTTGGGGGACACATGGAACTAGATCCTGTGCTCTAGAGGTTTAACACATCGGAAGGAAGTAGGCTTAAAAGGTTGAAGACCCATGAAGTCGTAGGGAGTCAGAGGAGATCTAAACCATCCATAAATTGGGATGCATGTTATTATATCGTTAACTCTGGAGGATTTGAAGCTTGGTGCTTTGAAAATCCCTGAAGCTCGAAATAGCAAAGAGGATATCAACTGTCCATCATTTGGGGATGCGTGGCAAGCGATCTGTTACTTCAGAGGATATCCCCTTTGAAGAAAATTGGAACAAGAAATCCCTGAAGGCCCAGAGCATGGAGTTGACCTGATCTGTCGATCTCAGAGGACAGATGTCAGAAGATCTGTCACTTCGGAGGAAAGCTCGTTGTGAAAGTTGAGAACTCCCAAAGGTCGAAGAACTAGAGTTCATCGTAACCTTTAGTAATGGAGGATGCATATTAGGAGATATGACACTCCAGAAGGATGGAACTTCATAGGTTTGTATTTGTGAGTACTTGGGAACTCAGAATCATTGATGTTCTATGGACGTGTGGCCTAAGGATCATGCAGTCCAGATACTTGGCACTCCAAAAGACTTGGGAGAGGTGTATATGCCAGTTCTGAGCTCGGTTTTGAGCATGGAGGCAGAGGTTGGAAATCCCTGGATGAGAATAGCATGATAGAAATCTCGGAGTTAGAATTTGAGATGGTTAAGGAAAATGAAAATTGGATGCCCCATCCCTAGTAAAGTTACTTAGGGGTTAGGTGTGTTACAAGATAGCGTTAGGTTTTGGTGCACATGTTAGTGATAGTGATTTATGATAGGTGTTGGTTCACGTCTTGTTGGTTAGGCGATATGTTAGGTGAACGTCTTCGTGGTTGTGGACGTCGTTGCAATGGTAGGACATTGGAGAAGCGGGCAGACATTAGAGAAGTAGGCAGACGTTGGTGTTGTGGGTGGGTGGACGTTTCTACTATGGGTGAGTGGACGTTGGTGTTGCGGGTGGGTGGACGTTTCTATTGTGGGTGGGCAGACGTTGGAGCTATGGGTGTTTGGTCCAGGTAATTTTAGTGTTAAGTTTAAATTTTAGATTTTAGTTTTAAATTTTATAGATTTAGAGTGTTGACAAGGTCGTATTCGGCCCTATCCATGTATAGGAATAGGCCTAAATATGGTTAGTCTTAGTATTATTAGTCCTAGTATTAAATTGTTAGATTTAAAATTGTATAAAATTGTATAATAGTTAGTCTTTTTCTAAAATTGTATAATAGTTAGATTATTCAATTGTTAGATTTAATAATCTTTGTATAATAGTTATATTATTAAATTGTTAGATTTAAAATTGTATAATAGTTAATCTTTATATAAAATTGTTAGATTAGATTTTAGATTTTAGATTTTCAATTTTATAGTGTTAGAATGTTGATAGGGCCGTATTCGGCCCTGTCCATGTACAGGTACATGCCCAAATATTCAGCCATGTCCAAGTACAAGGACAACCCCGAATTAGGGTCTGTCCATGTACATGGACAGGGCCAAATTCGATCATGTCCCTGTACGTGGACATAGACAAATTCGTTCATGTCCCTGTACATAGATAGGGACGAATATGGCCATGTCCATGTACAGAGATAGGCTCAAATTATACCTTACATTACCAAAATTATACCTCCAAAGAGAAAATACTGTTAGATTATTAAATTGATAGATTTAATAAAAACATTGTATCATAGTTCGATTATTAAATTGTATAATAGTTAGTCTTCATATAAAATTGTTCGACTAGATTTTAGATTTTCAATTTTATAGTGTTAGAATGTTGACATGGATTTATTCGACCATGTCCATGTACAAGGACATGCCCGAATTCGGGCATGTCCCTGTCCATGGATAGGGCCGAATACGACCATGCCCATGTATAGGGACAGGCATGAATATTCGGCCCTATCCATGTATAGGGACAGGCCCAAATTCGAGCATGTCCTTGTACATGGACAGGGTCAAATATGGCCATGTCGATGTACAGAGACAAGCCAAAATTATACCTTACATTACCAAAATTATACCTCCAAAGAGTAAATATTGTTACGTCACCATCATAGTATAATCAATTTAATCTCAAATAGTGTTTTTGTTCTGGAATTAATTTTAGATATGTTTAAGCACCAACAGAGTTTACTATTATTTTTTTATAAAATTCAGTTTATAATTTAATTAGTTTAATCTAAAATAGAGTTTTGGTTTTGGCATTCATTATATATATGTTTACACAAGGGCAACGTTTATTGTTATTTTTTATAAAATTTAGTTTATATGTTAATCAGTTTATATGAATGCAATCATGGCCCATATATTCTTAGGAGGCGACATCCATTTACTCTAAACAATCATATTGTCCCATTTTAATATGTTACTTTATGTTCAAAATAAATTCATTTGAATAAAATATATATAAATGTAATCCTTTCCTATATATTTGGGAGGTTGCATCCATGTACAAACCAAACTTGACTTTCCACAATATGAACAGTATAGGATGGAGACAATACCTTCTATAAATAAATAATTTATGAAAACAATAGGATGCATACACAATAGATTTAAAACACAGACAGAACAAGACCATATCAGACACAAATAAGTAGAGGTATCATATGTTTACTAGATGGGATGACAAGGCCGAATTTGGCCCTATCCATGTACAGGAACAGACCCGAACCTCCTATAAATTAATAATTTATGAACACAATAAAATGAAGATACAATAGAGTAAAAACATAGACACAATAACACCTAGACCATATAATATAGGGAAGTATAGGTATCATATGTTTATCGGATGGGATGACAGGGCTGAATTCGGCCATGTCCATGTACAGGGATAGGCTCAAATTCGAGCATGTCCCTGTACATAAACAAGGTCAAATATGGCCATGTCCATGTACAAGGACATGCCCAAATCTCCTATAAATTAATAATTATGAACACAATAGGATGCAGACATAATAGAATAAAAAAAATACACAACAACACCTAGACCATATCACACACAGACAAGTAGAGGTATAATATATTTAACGGATGGGATGACAGAGCCGAATTTGGCCCTGTCCATGTATAGGGACAGACTCGAATTCGATCATGTCCCTGTACATGGATTGGGCCATATTCAGTGATGTCCATGTACAGAGACATGCCCGAATGACCCTACATTACCAGAATTATACCTCGAAAGAGTAAATAATGTTACGTCACAATCAGAGTGTAATCAATATATATTTTAATCAGTTAAATCTCAAATAGAATTTTGGTTTTGGCATTAATTTAATATATGTTTATGCACCAGCAAAGTATACTATTATTTTTTTTTAAACTTAGTTTATATTTTAATCAGTTTAATCTAAAATGGAGTTTTGGTTTTTGAATTAATTATATATATGTTTACGTAAGAACATAGTTTATTGTTATTTTTTATAAAATTTAGTTTATATAAATGCAATCCTGGCCCATATATTTTTAGGAGGCAACATCCATGTACTCCAAACAATAATACTATTCCATTTTAATATGTTACTTTATCTTCAAAATAAATTCATTTGAATAAAAAATATATAAATGTAATCCTTGCCTATATATTTTGGAGGCTACATCAATGTACAAACCAAACTTGATTTTCCACAATATGAACATTATAGGATGGAGATAATACCTTCTATAAATTAATAATTTATGAACACAATAGGATGCAGACACAATAGAGTAAAAACATAGACACAACAACACCTAGACCATATTAGACACAGACAAGTAGAGGTATCATATGCTTATCGAATGGGATGACAGGGATGAATTCGACCATGTCCATGTACAGGGACATGCTCAAATTCGGGCATGTCCATGTACAGGGACATGCTCGAATTTGGGCATTTCCCTGTAAATGGACAAGGTCGAATATGGCCTTGTCCATGTACAGATATGGGCCTGAATGGGCCCAATATGGCCCTGTCCATGTATAGGGATAGACGTGAATTTGGGCATGTCCCTATACATGGACAGGTCCATGTTTGGTCCTATCCATGTATAGGGACAGACTCGCATTCGGGCTTGTCCTTGTACATGGATAGGGTCGTATTCAGCCATGTCCTTGTACATGGATAGGGTCGTATTCAGCCCTGTCCATGTATAGATACAAGCTCAAATTCAGGATTGTCCCTGTACATGGATAGGGTCATTTTCAACCTTGCAGGTGGGTGGTCCAGGTAATTTATAGTTTAAAATTGTTATATTGTTAGTTTTACTAGTTTAGAAGGTTGATGGGGTCGTATTCATCCCTATCCATATATAGGTACAGGTCCGAATTGCTCTGAGAGGCATGATATTCACATGATTAAAATTGAGAATGACTCTCAAGGGCCCTAATGAAATTCAAAATAAGATTTAGAGGGTATAGTTCCCAACAGCTGCTCAAAAGATACATAATAGTTATAGATTAGTATGTGTTTAGGCAATTTCTCTCCCTCCCCTGTAGCACCAGTTTATGGATCCTTCATATAAATATAGTTGCATGCAATTAATTCCTAATAAGTCAACTTAAGGATTATGGTTTACCAAATTGTGTTTTTTCTATGAAATGAATCATAGCACGAAATAAAAATGAGTACAAAAACATAGAGAATTTTAAAAAATAAGGACAATCATATTGCTAATTAAATGGCATCTATATCACTCATTAAATGACATGCATAACCATACTAAACATTTAGATTAAAGAACACCAGATTTATAAACTAAATAACATCCATACTAGACTTTAGTAGCAGTTCTATAGCACATTAATAACAACTATAGTATACATTAATAGCATCTGTACTTTTCCTATATAGCAATTTGTAATATTCACTGAAAATGATAGTTCAATTATTGCATTAAACCAACCTTCATCAATGCTAGCATTTGCCCTGCATTTTTTTCTAGCTAAACCTTGGAAACTAGGCATTTAGACTATTATAAAATGTAAATAGAGCTTATGGGTGCCATTATTCCCATCATATTCACACTTTTCTCACATTCCTCTATAATTACAGTACCTAAATGCAGTAAATTCCTATGATAAAAGTAACCAATATTCACCAATAAATGCATCAAATTCCCTATTATAAATGCAACACCTAAATGCAGTAAATTCCTATGATAAAAGCAGCCAATATTCACTAATAAATGCATCAAATGCCCCATTATAAATGCA
>JASDQU010034165.1:0-10896 GCA_032191745.1 Picea mariana | reverse complement strand
TGTGAATCAGTGGGCTTTGCATTAGGTGTGGTTTCACAATCAATATGTTCTTCCTCAAGATAGTTTTTCTCTTGTAAACAAGAAGTGGGTTGTTGTTCTTTATAATATAAAGAATAATTACATTATATTATAACATATTTAATTAATGTATATAGGAAAATGAACATATTAGAAATTTTTTTTCTCACGTGAATGACTCTGAGTGGAATGATGGTTGTTGGGAAATTTTGGAGAATTCACAAGGATTACCTCTCATCCCTTATAAAATCCCGATGTCTACACAATATATCGGTCATGTAAATTAATTGAATACAATAATGTTGGTAAAAATGTGCAAACAAAGGGAAAATTTTAATTGGTTTTTAAATGTTTATGTTTCACGTGGATATGATCGAGAGTGCAAGCTTGGGTGAATCGACGACGATGTCATCGTCGACAATTTTACCATGTGATACCACACCCTCACTTACTTCTCTTTCCTGACGACGATACCCCAACCCACCTTACCTTTAATATTATTTTATTACTTGGAATATGTGCACCCCTTTTTTATATTATCTTATTAATTGCTTTAAATCATGTGTAGTGTGCAGTGTTGAGCTAACGAGTAAAGTGTATTGCAATGTACTCATCAATGAAATAAAGGTTAATCTAATCATCAACGATATGAGGAAGCTCGTCGTCGGCGATAAGGAGGTGGAGTGAAATATAAGTGAGGATGAGCTATAATATTCTGATGACAAAAAGGGAGGGGATTTATATTATATTTTATTATTTTATTATTTTTAATTTTTTAATTTTAACTTTTAATTTATTAATTTTTGTTTATTTCATTTTTAAATTACATTTGTTTTATTTAATATTTTATTGAGTTATTAATTTTATTTTTTATTTTATTTATTGTTTATTTTTTATATTTACTTAATTTATTTTTTATTTAATCCCTTTTCCAGTTTTTCATGGATATATGTTTTCTCACAAATAATATAAAAAAAAAACATGGATTTCCCTAATGGTTAAAACCGTGTGTCTCATCCTCCGAGGTCACACGTTTGAATCTAGTGGGGGGTAGCATAATTTTTGTAAATATCATTTTTAACTCTGTAAATAATATTTTTTCTATTTTTTATTTTTCATTGTATTATATTTTCATTTTTTATTATTTTCTTCATTTAAAAAAAAGGAAAATTAGAAAAAACTATTCTACAAGTCGTGGATCCCACGCCGCCTGGGTTCTGATTCAAACTATCCATAAGGGTTGAACCTTTTTAACAAATAATTGTTTAACTCTCTCATACATGTGGGGTGTCTTTTCAGGATGAAGATCAATGGTCCAGATTCACCTGGAGGCTTGATCAATAGTTGTTGAGTGACAATTTTCAAATGGTCATAAATTTTGTTATAGGTCTTGGAATGAGGCCCGTGATACCTCATTGGAAAGGTATCAGACATAGGAACATAGCGGTACAAGTATCTAGGCTAGGCAGGTTGTGGAAGATGACAAAAAATGTAGAAAATAGACACCCACGAATTTGGGGAGGAAATTAGCCATACCAACTTCACGAAGCCATATCTATAGCTGCGAGAAATGAAATCAAGCCCAGGAGAGATCGATGGAAAGATATAGGAGAGAAGAACATGATAGAATAGAAAGTTTGGATATTAAGATACACAATCATCCATAAATTTGAAACACAAAAAGAACCTTAATTTGGATGGAGAAGTAGATATGCCCACTTCAAACAATCATATCTTGAGCTACGAGCAATGAAATAGAACCAACAATAGCTCAATGGAAAGATAATATAGAGACCATGAAGCCACAATTATCACATTCTATAGATCAAATCCATAAATTCCCAGAAACTTTTGAGAAACAAAAGATAACGCCAATGGGCAGAGTCAATGATTGTTTTTCAATAAATATCATTTGTAAGCTACCAGAGGACAAAAATAACCACCCAGGGGTCTCTTCATATTACATTTGTAACTTCCACATCTAGATTTTCGAAATGTAAAAAATAAATTGGGGGAAAATGAAATGAATAGCCATGGGAAGTGAAAAGTCTCTCTCTGGTCTTATAAAAGAGATCTGATAGCAGAAAAGATGGAATTTTTCCCTTTTTAACAAAATATGGTACTATTATCTTTGAGTAATAAAGAGCAGGAGGCATTTTGAAGTCATGACAGTTAGCAAATTCTTGTGGGACTATTCTACACTTATATTTTTGTTTTACGTTTTCTAGGTATTGATCATATGAACTATTTATGTGCTTAGTATTCTAGATTATTATTCTATTGTGATTTCTTATGAGTCCAGGGATGATGCTACAAATTTCCTTTTCAACTATTTGGGATAATGTATGTAGTATTATTGTTATAACATGCTCTTGGCTTCCATGATCTATTTCTATTGTCAAAGTCTCATTTTAAGTTGTGCTCATCTTCCATTTTTTCTCTTGGGATAGGTGAGAATTAGTTAGATTAGATTAGTTTCCTTTAGTTAGATTAGTCTTAGAATTATTTAGAAATATTTGGGGGGAAACGCAATGTCTTTCCCCTTTTTATTTCTTCTAATTCTAAGCGACAACGAGGACCATAAACTAGTGGGAAATGCTACCCCAAACAAGAGCAGTTTTGATTGGGACCTACCATTGGGAATTCTCCCTCATCTGATTAAATGGGTCATTCTAGCCCGCCAACACCCCATATTCCAAAAAACATCAAGTAGGAAATAATCTATTCTTGTCTAGTCAATTATAAAATTAAAATTCCAATTTATTTTGCAATTCTTTTAGGGTAAATCTGATATTTTGTAGCTTGCATATAAATTTCCATCCATAGAAACACTAAACATCTTGTCTATTTTGCATGTGTTTGAATTCGAAAATCATCTAACTTGTAAACTTGTTGGTTTATATTTCTGCAATTTTTAGAGTGAAATGACTTGGTTTTGTTGGCTATTACATGCCCTAAAATTTTAGACTAAGAAAGTTGTATTAATTCTAGGTTTACTTGTTGTTTTAGACCTAGAAAACACTCATAAAAAATATGTTTAACTGGCTGAAACATACTATTTTTTATTACTTGTCTATTGTTGAATGTATTCATCTTTCAAGCAAGTTTTATAATGGTCCTTAGTAGAGTTCAGATCTACATTTTTTGGGAGTAATTTTCATTGGAAAATCATCTAACAAACCCTCTAAAATAGCCCTAAAAGTGAATAACCTAAATATAGAATTTACCGTGATAACCACCTTAATTCACAACTTACATATCATAATAAATTGGTGGTAATTTGGATAGCAACATAGGTGACCTTATACTTTCCTCGCCTTGCCTTTGGAACCCTAGGTCCTACCAAGGAAGGCTCCCTTATGTTTGACTTGTCCTTCACTAAAAATAAGGAAGTAGTTTTCTAGGTGACAATGGAAATACTTTAATGTTACACTCGTCTTTGTGCCTTTGTGTGGGATTTGCATTGGGGTGCAAGACTATGTCATAACACTTTGGTGTCATTGCTAGGGAAAAATGAGTCATTCTCCTTGGTTATACAAAGTATATTTTTCAAACCTTTTAATGAGTTGAAACCAAAACCTTTCCTAATTTTACTCATCTAGCAACTCCATAGGAAGAAAACCCAAGTGTTGGATACACTGCAAGAAGTTCCAACCAAAGAATTTTTCRTATATATGCTAATCCTATAAAATTCCATAGAAGGAGAATCCAAAGGAATTCACKTGCTTCAAAAGATAACCTTGAAATCCTAGAGGACATAAGAACCCTTATCATTGGTACTTCAAGGGTAATCATAATGGAAACTCAACCATGCATTACAAATTACCACAAGGCCTTGGATATGTCTAGGATTCAAGGGTACCCTCATAATTTACCTGATAAGTTTGATAAGTGGTTACCTAGGTTCTCACGCAATAATGTCATCATAGTTGAAGATGACATCACTCATTTTTATAATTCCCTTGGTATATATGGTGTCCCAAATGGACATGAGGATGTGGCTATGAAACTCTTTTCAATAAACTTGGAAGAAAATGTTAGGTGATGGTATAATAGTTTGCATGTCAATAGTATTAGAAGTTGTAAATCCTTCCATGAGGCCTTCATGAAAATATGGGCAATATGAAAGGATGGTAGATTGATGCTAATCCAATTCCATGAGATTAAAAATAAGGATAAGGAAACTAGGGAGTTTCATTAGAGGTTTAGCAACTTGATCAAACAAATACCTAATGATCTTAAGTTGAGAGATGGTTCCATCCTCCTAAAACACACCAATGATTTTGATGGGAGATTTAGTTTTATGTTGAGAGATAAATTACCAAAAAAATTAGAGGAAGCTCAAGGGTGGGCTAGAAAAACTGAAGAGAATATGTTAACTTCTAAATTAGAGCCTTTTAGTGTGCCTCATTCTAGGTTAGAGACTAAGCCTAAGGCTATCAATAATGTTGATCTTTCCCAAGACCATGTAATGTCTCTAGCTCAAAAGTTTGATGAATTGGGAATAGAAATCATGCAAACGCAAGCCACTCTCCTAAATAAAGTAATTTTTTTGGAAAGGGAAAAGGGTCAACACCAAAAATTTCTTCCTATACCTCAGTATAATAACAAATGTACACCAAGAGGAAATCAAGAGTGGAATATAAATAGACATCCTTCTAAGAAAAGGGTGCCTAACCCTCCTTTCCCCTTCTAATATGATTAATTAAGAAGGAATCATGTGGTTCTTGTCTTGCAATGAGTGACATAGAGAATGAAAATTCCCTCAAAATAAAAATAATAAGGAAGATGAATATTTTAGTGGTCATGATAATATGAACGTTGTTGAAGATTTAGATCCTAAATATATTGTGCCTCAAATGACTTACACAATCATTGATGAGAAAATGAAGAAAATCAAACATAAAATATTTGATGTAGCTAGGTTGGCAAGGTTGGGAATTTTGAATTCCATGGAGGAAGAGTCTAAGAAAAAGTTATGGAAAGAGAAATACCTTTAATACACTAAAATAAAAAAAGTACCTGATACTTCGCAACCTAAGCCACCAAGAAAGAATTTTACTCGATACCCTTCACCTTTGAATATTGATCCAAATCCTCCATCAACATAAAACAAGAATTATGATGTGCACTTAAATGTTGATGTGAAAAATGTCTTGGCTAAGGTTATGGTTCTTATCCCTCTCTTCGAGCTAATCAAGATTCCTTCCTAGATGGAGAAAGTGAAAAACTTATTGAATGTTGAAGAGAGACCTAAATGTCCTCTTGTAGTTTTGAAATCCATGAATTATGATACAAAGAATGGATGGAATGAACCTTTCTTCATCCCCTTGGTCATGAATAACCTCTTCCATAATTGTATGTTATATTCTAGGGATTCCACTAATGTGACGTCTTTAAAGGTCAAGAACCAGTTGGGATTGAAAACCACATAATGTTGTAGTAATAGATGTGTCTGATGTCTGGGGAATGCTATTTTCTAAAATGTGGGATTCAAGTTTTGGAGGTGGAATTAAAATGGACTTATCTTATGAAACCATCCCAATCTATGAAGGAACCTTTATCACCCTTTATATACAGTCAGCTATGAGATACCAAGTAGAAGATCCTAAGGACCCTATGAATGGGTTGATGTGTGTTGATGAGGAATTTAGCAACTTGTTTTTCTTTGAAAATTCACTAGTGCCAAAGAAGGAAAAGAACCATGATGGTGTTTGGTCCATGTGTTTTGAAGGTGCTCTATCTAGGATAGGAGGTAGAGATGGGAGTGTTGTTTTGTCTATGATAGGCATTGATGAGATTTTTTCATATAGACATGAGTTTGATTGTACTAATAACATTGTTGAGTATGAATCCTTGAGTCTAAGATTATAATTTTCCCAATACATGGGAATTAAGTGTTTAAATGAAATCAAGGATTCTAATATTAGTGTTTAAATGCAATCAAGGATGCAAATAAAGTGTTTGTTCCAAAGAATGGCAGATTGAAAAGGTATAGAAATGCAATATGGGAAACTATAAAACTTTTTTATTCTTTTGAAATTGAATGAGTTATAAGAGAAAAAAAAAAAATTGTTGATGCATTAGCAATAAAAACATCCACTTTGCAACCATGCAGAGAGTTGGTCACAGGTGAGTGTAAAATGAAAATAGTTTTCAAACCAACCATTCTCGACAACTTTCAGCATTGGTAGGTTTTTCATGATTATGCTCAAATTGTCCATTTTCTAAATAATTCGGAAGATTTTTTGAAAACCCAAGTTAATTGGAAAGGAGAAACTAAGATTCAAGAGTTGGAAATTGAAGACTTGCCAAAAATTTCAATTCCAAAAGGAATTGTTCCCTTGAAGAGAATCTTCGATAGACATGACATGTACAAAGGGAAAAAGGTTATTGATCAATCTRAAGAATATTTTGAGATCAACATTGGTTCAACATATACTCCTAGGATGGTCAAATTAGGAAATAACACTACTCATGATGAGGGGAGAGATATAAAAAAAATTGATCCATGAGTAAAAAGATGTATATTCTTGGTCATTCGATGATTTAAAGGCCTAGAAAGGAGACATAAGTCATTAAACTATTTTGTTAAAAGAAGGGGCACAAGATTTTAGACAAAAGAAAATAAATAGAAACCCCATTTTAGCCCCCTTGATCCAAAAGGAACTACAAACGATGATTGATGTGAATATCAGAGCCCCCATTAGACATTCATATTGGGTGGCCAACATAGTTGTAGTTTGGGAGAAGAATGGTGATATTCGATTATGTGTTGACTTTAGAAACCTTAATCAAATTTCTCTCAAAGACAATTACCCTTTTCCTAATATGGAAAATATGTTACAAAGAGTTACTAGGGTTGGAATGTTTTTCRTATTTGATGGTTTCTCGGGATATAGCCRATTTTTGKTCAAAGAGAAGACCAAATTATGAMAACATTCAACACYCTATGGGGAGCTTATAAKMACTTGATAATTCCCTTTAGTGTTTTAAAAGATGGATCAAATTTTCAGAGGGTTGTGGATTTTTCTTCCAGAGATTTAGTTAGAAAGACAATTTAAATTTACCAAGATTACTTGATTATGGTGTCCAAAGAGAGGAATGCACATGTGCATCATCTAAAGAAAGTGTTTGAGAGATGTAGGAAGTATGGAATCTCATTTAATCCTAACTTAGTCAAAATTTGGTATAGACCAAGGGGATTTTTCGTGTCATATTGTGTCTAAAGATGGTATCTATATTGATCCAGCAAGATATTAGTCCATTAGAAAGATCTCTTTCCCGGATAATAGAAACAATTAACAATCATTCTTTCGTAAAATCAACTTTATAAGAAGATGCATTCCAAAAAAAATTGTGATTGTCAAACCAATGAATGATCTATTGAAGAAAGGTGTTTTGTTCAAGTGGGATGATGGTAGTAGGAAATAATTTAAATATATTAAAGAAGATATCACAATGACACCGGTCCTTGTCAGCCCAAATTATTCTCGAGATTTTATCATTTTTTTTAATCTGCATCTGAAGATATTGTTGTTGGAATGCTCTTGCAAATTAATAAGGAAAATAATAAGCAACCCATTTCTTTCATGAGTCAAAATATAAGGGATGTTGAATTAAATTACATGATTACAGAGAAGAAAGCTTATTCATTGGTGCAATCATCGAAACAATTTATAAGTTATGTCGAGTACAATAAAATAATAACCTTTGTCTCATACCTAGCTATTAAGGATGTGTTAGCACAACAAGATTGTGTTGGAGTTAGGGGTGAATGGATATCAAATATTCAAGAATATGACATGGAAATTAAACCAAATAAGATCATAAAGTGGCAAGGTTTGTCTAAGATTTAACAGAAGGAGATGAGAAATATTTGGGGCTAAATGAAAATGATCAAGTGAATGTTGTATTGAGTGAATTGGAAAATGATGAGTGGTATTTGAATATCATTTATTACTTGAAGAAATTATCATGTCCTAACCACTTGGTTGATTGTAAAAAGAGAGCCTTGGGACTAAAATCCATGAGATATTGTTTAACTCAGGATGGCCTTGGTTGGAGGAACCTGTTATCCTCTAGCCTACGGATAACTAAGGAGATCATGTATTGAGGCCCACAAGTCCTAGAAATGGAGTATTGAGAGCCAGACGACTTGAGCATGGCCCTGGAGGGCCCTTCTTTTCTTCATTGCAATCCACTTATCTCTAGCAGTCGTATCCATCACACCAGCCTGGTTCTGAAGTAGCAATGAGTCTTTCTCGATGAGGTAATGAGTCTGAGTATCATGGTATGTATCACTCTGATTTTTGAAGCACTTGAATATGTTGTATTCAATCCTTCTTCATTTCATGACATTTACTTGGAAATTATGCTCTTTGCCTTGTTCATACCTAGAAGGGTGACATGGTTCCCTAGTAAGTTGATTTTCCTTTAGGATGGGTTGTTATTGGGTGGATCTGTGAAAATTCATCATTCATTCCCTCCATACTTACCACTTTCCATATTTATTCCTTTCATCTCCCCTATTCTTATTTGGGCATTGGGATTGGCTACACTAGGAAGGGTTGTACCTTACCTTGTGGAAAGAAGGGGCTAAAGGCCCAGAGGGTAAAAGTAGCTGGCAAGAGTTAAAATCCAATGTTGAAACCTTCGATATGCTTCACCTAGGGATCCCCGAGAAAGCATTGACAATCTTCTCAGTAAGAAAAGGGGACCCAGGAGATAACATAAACACTCAAGGTACTAGTTGATGGATAGGAGGTCTCATCATGAGCTAGCCTATTATGACCATGGGCATGTAGCGGTATGACAGTACCACCTATCTGGTCACCAAGCCAAGGTAGTGGCTCTTGGTGGCATAGCAAAGAGAAAGGGGGCCTCATCACAAGCCAACCTTCTCATTTCCATGAAATTTTTGTGGATAATCCTGTCACCTCTGGTAATCAATCCAGGACAGTGTCCCTCAACTATTTCCTTGAAGAAAAAGAGAAAAATATCAAAAGAAATAAAGCTAAGAGTAAAAGGAAATGAATGGGCTAGGAAACAATTCCATTCATGACAAGGTGGAGCTCTCCCTCTACAAAAGAACCCATAGGTAAGACTTTACATTCCCATGTTATTACATGCACACCATGCCCAAATATTTACCCCATGCCACCTCATACACTTACATGACTTGGACTAGATCTCACCTGGGAAACACCCTAAACTCAAGAGAGGTTAGCCCAATAGGACACCATGAGACCTTCTCCAAACCTAACTTGTCAGATTCCATAACATCTTTGAGAATTTGTTTGGGTTAAGGGGGGTTTGATGCACATGTTTGGGTAATTTAATCATTGGATGTGATTTACATGCTATGATCCATGTGAATTATGAACCCCTGGAGGGTTTACTTGTTGTTGTTGCAGGACCTTTCTCGGTGGATAGGTACACATGAGGGAATTATTAGCTCCTACCTTCATGAGGGATTAAATTCCACAAATGGATACTGAAACCCCATCCATGGGTAAGAAGAGATTGAAAACATGCATCGGGAGAAAGAAGGACGTTGCCTTTGGAGGCACCCTGGCATACCTAAACCCATGAGATTTTTCTCTTCCCACATGGATGTTATCCCTTGAGAGTCTTGTCCATCACCATGATATCTCTAGACATCATCCAAAGCTAGGGTTTCATCTTTGGAGGCATTTGTGAGCTTGATGTCATGTGTGGGGATCATTTTAGGCCTCTGGAGGCCAAGCGTTCCACTTTCCCTATTCAACGTTCCACATATGGGGCTCAACGTCACCCTAGAGGGGCATGACATAACCCCTAGAGTGATTCTTAGATGCAAATTCATTTTATTTTGTCCAAATTTAATTTGTATCAAAAAACTAGCGAGGTCAGCCCATTAATTATGAACTAAAATTAATTTTAGGTTAAATTTTGTATAAATAAGAAGAAAGTGACATTCATTTTCATCACGACTTGTCCTTAGAGACAAGGGGGTATGAAATTTGCACCCTGTTAGGGTTGTTGGCTGAAATAGTGATGTGCCATTCTTGTTTAAGGCTTATATTTTCAACTTGGATCAATTTTTGGAGTTTTATGGTGATCTCGCATGGTATATTCATGATTATTCTTGGTGCAAGTAAGTAAAATCTACATCTTGTCATCTACTGAATGGTTTATTGTATGGTTTTTTTTTTCTCATACAAGATTATGAAATTACATGGTGTATTTAATGCTTGAAGTAAGAAACTTAAGTTGCTACTTTCTTACTTTTTATGTACCAAGATTTCACTAAAATGATCTAGTAACTAGTGAAACCCTAGAGCCCTAAAATGCTAGCACTCTAGAGGTTTTCATTTGGTTATTGTTGCATAATTTTTACTCCATAAAAAGGATAAGGAGAGCAAGGCGCTAGGGCCTAGAGGTGCCTACACCCTAGCACTTTGTTTCTTGAGGTAAAAATATAGGAGGACTTAAGTTGCTACTCCTCTTAGGATTTCTCCCTCTTAGACTTTTGTGTATTATCATTAATTAGCATCCTTAGGATAAGTTGCCATATTTCACTCCATTACCCTAGAAAGGAATTATTCATCCTCCTTTGACCTTTGACAAGGATCATCAACTTTCAAGCTCAATTCGCTACTTGATACTCTACTAACCTAAATTAACTTGCTAACCTAACCTAGAAATACTAACAACCAAGGTGTTGTTATCATAATCACTGCTACAACTATTATTTTGCAGCTTATATTATCCTACTAACCATCTAAGTCATCCCAAATTTTTTATAAGACAAGATAAGTGTTAAAGTATGTGTTTAATTTCCTTTCTGAAGTGAAAATTATGAAGTTGTTACCATTGTCATAGTTGTTGTTACAA
>JASDQU010034163.1:0-11695 GCA_032191745.1 Picea mariana | reverse complement strand
CCAAGAACCTAGTAGTTCTATTATCCTTTAGCATTGGGCATGGAGTCATCTGGACTATGCAACGGTTCCTCTGCAAACCTACAGCCTGCCTGTAGCTTGCATGTAGCCTGCCTATAGCCTACTTGTAACCTGCCCTGCTTATCTTTGAGCTCTACAACTAAAAAGATCTAGCTTCTCATATGGCAAGCTTATTCTTCTGCCTACTCCTACACTAATCAGTAAAGGCAGATTGATCAAGTAAAACTAAATTTTCAATGTGGTCAAGAAAGAAATTGACTTACTAATATCATGCTTGATCCTTTCCCAACAGATAAAAGAAACCATAGATTGTGTTAATGCAATTTGAAAAGATGACAAGACCAACCTTCATCTGACAGAAATATTTTTGGATTTATGTTGCTCATAGATTCCAAATAGTTATCAACAAGGTCATAAATGTCATAAAGAAATACCTCTTTGAGTTGTCGATCTAACTTACTATATTGCAGCTGCTAATTGCTTTCACCGGTCTCAATGCTGAATGTAAACTGTTCTTCTGTTGTTGAAAGAGAATGCAAACTCAACTGTTGATATGAACCTCTCTGCTCTTCTTCACCATCACTGATCTCAATGTTGAAAACAAACTGCTCATCCTTTGTCATAGAGTCATATAAGAAGGACTGTTGATCTAGAATTTTCAGCTCCTCACCTTCTTCTTCATATCCACTACAAAATTCCAGTCCCTGCAAATCTTGAAACTGTAGGCTGCCCTGATCATTCTCTTCTTCATGTGTGCTGCAATTCCCCTGTGTCTGCAAATCAAAAAAATGAAAGCTGTCCTTACTATCCGTTGCAGATCTGAAACTGTCTTCTACTGATATATCAATTTGCTCAACATCTTCAAAGTTTTTAGAAGGAATAATCTGATCATCATCTTTAAAGATTTCGAAAAAAACAATATGATTATCATGACATTCATCTTTAATAGATGAATTTGATACAATGTTAAAGGCATCCTCATGGCTATCATAATGTGGATCAACAATTTCTTGATCATGATGAGAGATATCTTCTTCGTAGGTGATTTCAATTTTGTGTTCATGAGGCATTATAAACAAAAGAGAAGACCTGAAATCTTCGGCCAGATTAAACTCATCATATTCAATGTCTTCTGCAAACATGGAATGGCTAATTACAACATGATGTCATTCCTTTATGGGAAAATAAAAACGCTTGTCGAAATCAGATTCATAAATGTCATATATGGCTTGGATACTGTTAAAATCAACATCCTTTGAAGTAAGGGTCTACTCTACTGAATCTGCATACTTATCAACAATAGGTGAGCAGAAAACTCCTGAATCATGCGAAGAAAGACAGACAGTTTTCAAATCCTTCTCCCCAATCACAGGCGAAAACATATTGTAGGAAACCTCTTGAAAAGGTTCAGAAAAAACTTCTTCTCTAATTTTTTCTTCATGTAAATCAAAGGCAAGAGGTGTAATAGAGATAAGGTCTGATGCGTTTACAGCTATGCAATTCTTATTTGTATCATGAAGATCTTCCTTAACAACATAATTTTTATCTTGAGAAACATAAGAAAAGACTACTTTCTGCTGAACATGCTTATCAAATTCATCACAACAATCTTCAAAGAGACCTTCAGCCGAAAATTCATCTTTACAAAACAAATGGAAAGAATAATGAAAACTTTCCAATGAGTGAATGCTTGAAGCTGAAAGAGACATGCACCAATCAAGGGCTATCCCCTCTAGTGAATACTTGAACAGTTTAATCTTAACATCTTCATGTATGATTTGGAGCCGATGAATAAACTAATGAAAATCCAACAAATGTTCAGTTGGTACTTCCCATTTTTCTCCTCGAAATCTGGGAAGGTTGTGTTCCCATTCATCTCTACTAGGTACTAGATGAGGGTAACTAGAAATACTTGAGAAATTGCAGAACGCATACCTCTTTGCTAAGATCTGGCTCATTTATATACCAGTGGAGTTGCCAACAGATCTGTCCTTCATGGAGTCACCAGATATATGATTACAACCAAATGATGTCCAAGCTTTGTCTATCATCAAAGATGGATCTATGTTGTCTCCCAGGGAAGCTGAGCTTCGATCTCCTCTACCCGGCAATGGCGCGAATTTGATAGACCTCCAAGAAACTCTTTAGGGTTGTAGGCTAAAGATGCTTGGTAACTTAAGAAATGTGATAATTAGATGTATCTATATCAATGGGATAACTCAAGGGCTAATGTGGAGAACAATTTATCATGAACTAGAATGAGCCAGTGCTTTTAGAAATCAATAATTAGATAAAGTAATTGGAATAGGGTATGAAGAACACTAATCTAGATAACCAAGTACATTAACATGCAGGGTCATACAAGATAGTAAGAGATCCTTTAATTCAAATTCATGAGCTAAATAAGAAGATAACAGTTCTTAAAAGCTGAGCTAAACTGAATCAAAATATAGAGTAATGCAACACATGAACAAATCTGACATTGGTAGCAAAAGAAGACTGTGATTCATATCAAGAAAAGAGTCTAAGTACATGAGCCAAAATGTATCCAGGATTGAACCCTGATCTCTTAAAAAAATAGGCATTTATAGCCTTTACAATCAGTTTTTAGATCCTGAAAACTTGTATCTGTATATCTAAATATAGAAAATAAAACTAGCCAAATACAAATTGATAATCAAAAGACTGGTTCCTAGGACTCGAACTGTCTCCTTTGTTGATCTTTGACATCTAGTCTTCATCACTTTTATGACTCTGATGTGTCGTGGAGGGTAAAGACACCTGTCTTATGTAGCTGGAATCTTTCAACAACCATAACCAAAATTTTAGTTGACCCTTTTTAACCTTTGGTCCCAAAATATTCATGAATCTTTGATGCTGATTGTTTTTTATTTGGTGGTTAATCCTTTGATGCTCCCATAACCCTTTAATCACTCCAAAATTGTTGGGCTCCAGCTTAACTTTCTAAAAATTTCTTTCTGTAGTTTCACCAGCTAATTGGTTGTAATTTTTCCTTTTGTGCTGGTGAAAGCCTTGCTTTTCACCAGCTAATTGGTTGTAATTTTGCCTTTTGCGCCGGTGAAATCTCTTTCTTTGGCCAAAAAGAAACCCTTCATATTCAAAACTATTGTTTTACCAAAAACTCAGTGCTCCTTTGATTTATCTCCCTGCAAATTCACAACAACCTATCATTCTTGAGTCACTGCCACATCTGTAAACAAAATATCTACTAGAACTTGCCAAACAGAATGAACAAGAGGACAACAAAAGGGTGTTTCCTTCAATGCAGGAAGAAAAGAAGCATATGCTCTGGTGTAAATAGATCACTTAGATTGCATGGATGTGATAGCATTTTACATAGATTTCTCATCTCTGAAAGGATGTTGATATGAACTTCAAAGCTAAGAATAATGCATCTAGATTTCCATTCTCAGGAACCTTTTGTAGTTAATGAAAGCATACTTCCACCCTCCAAATACCACATACGAATAGTACAATACATACTACCTGATACCAATACTTGTCTACTCTGTGCTCCTTTGGAGTAACCACCATATTATGTGCTGCAGATGGAGTATAGGACCTATGTGGCCTATAAAGACTGTAAATCCATATTTACACCAATTTTTTGTTGTAATCCATCTTCTTTAACATCAGGATTTTGACCATTCCATCTTTTAAAGTTTTATCTTACCACTACAAAATCCATATACTAAAGAAAATGATATACTGGAATTCCCTGAAAATATCATGGAATATGTAACAATCTTACTTCTTTATACCAATAATGCATTGTTTCCTTTCAAATGATCAACAGAAGATGTTTGGCTTTGTAAACAACATAAGTATTCAATGTTATCAGCCTCTAAATTTCTGCCCCCTAACTTCTCTTTTCGAGCATCCATTTCTCCTTGGTAATTATACCTGGTATGAATGTCAGCATAAGACAAATTTGAATTTTTCAACCATTCACTCCAAAACCCACCTTTCCCAAGCAGGACTTCTACTTGATGCTCATCTGAAATGGTTTTCATGATTCTTGTTTTGTGCAACAAATAGAACAGAGCTGCTGCTTATTCTATTTTATTGATAACAATGTCTGCTTCAATTTTGTGCAGCAACTAGAACAGATCTGCTGCTTATTCTATTTTACCAACTGAAAGGGTATGATATGTTGCTGACTTAAAGAATCAAGCAATTCCTAATAGCTTCTTCACATCTTTCTCAATACTCAATGGAGACGTAGTGGGCGCATATCGTTCTACAACATTTCCATCTTTGTCCACCAGAAACTTAGTGAAGTTCTATTTTGTTCCATCGCCAAAAAAACCCACCCTTGCTTGACTTCAAAAATTTGTAGATAGGAGCTGCTTTACTCCCATTAACTTAGACCTTGTCAAATATGGGAAACTCTATTTTAAAGAAAGTACAAGCCACTTCTGCAATCTGGGCATTCTCACCTAGTTCCTGTCCACCAAATTGATTGCATTGAAAAGCCAGTATTTCTAAGCCTTGATCCTTGTACTTTATATACACTTCATTCAGCTCATTGTAATTAGAATTAGTTAGCCCACATTGAGAGGCAACGTTGACAATGAGTAAAACCTTGCCCTTGTAGATGCCAAGATCCACATCATTACCCCTGATGTCCAAGATGCATCTCTTCTCTGCACCCATTACTCAAAATGGTTTTCTGATGAAGAGGCACATTTACCTGCATGTTCATTCCTTCTTGTGGCTTATACATGATGGCTCGATGCCCTCAACTTGTCAAAACACTGTAAAAACAGAGCTATCCTTGACATAAACAAAATCGGCCTTCTATCATCTAGAAAACCTAATGAAAACACTGATGTCGATTTGTTGAATATTCAGGGGAAATCATCACATATGAAAACACACAGTACATGGGTTTGACTACTAGATAGATCATTCGATGGGAGTGTAGAACTCGACACTTGCGCTTAAAGCTGGTCTTGAGAGTTGGGCATTGTATGGTTTATGTGTTGAATGCGGTTGACATTTGGACTCGAGATTTGGCTTGACTCATTGCTTGGTGCGCTAGGCTTGATGTATTGTGGATGACAGGTGGAATAAGGAGTTCAGCTTGGAATATTTAAACTTTAACTTATGCATATAGTTTCACACACAATATGGGTTTGGCCTTTGGGTCAAAGATGAGCTGTCGATATGGCATGTGGACATGAAGTCTTGGCTAGTGAACATGTAACTTGAAATTTGACGAGTGATGTGGCTAGATTCATAGCTAGGAGCACTAATCTTTGTGTTGTATATTGTGATTTAACATTTAGAGCTTGGAATCGAATGTGACCTCAACCTTAGACTTTAGTCCATGCACTAGATTTAATAGTAGGATTTGACTTAGGATAGTATATAACATAACCTAGGGTTAAGTCACTTAAAGGACACATCAATTTTTCTTTAGGGAAATTTATCAAGGTATAAAAGACATAAAATAAATGGAATGACATTTTGTTATTTGTATCTTGTATTGCAGGTCTAGAGGCAATAAAACAATTGATTTTTGAGCAAAGTAATCAAGCAGGAGCTTGATGAACACTATGGAGGTTAAGATACTAGCAAAGAAACTGAAGAAAACAATAAATCATTTGAAGAGTGATGGAAATACTCATCAAAATACCAGTGCATTTTTTATTGCTAACAGTCCCCTTGAGGTGAAATCCCTCACGGGAAGATGCTTTGCAGATTGAAGTTATACTAGAAGTATGGTTAGATAACCGATGCTTATTTGTGGAATAATGATATGAAGTTTAGTGAATTTTTCAGTGAAACTATCATAGATGGATAGTTATTTTCATGCCATTTCTATTGGTATGTCGAATGTCACATAAATCCTCACGGTTAGAGAGTTATGTCCATGAGAAGTTGGAGAACCCAGGTTTGGGTAATGGACTCAAGTTTGATTGATGGATAATGTTATCAGTTTTGATATACTTTTAGGTAATAATATTCAATATGGATAGTACATGTCATTCCATTTATGGTGGTATGTGAAATGTCACATAACTCCTCACAGTTTGAGAGTTCTTGACTTACGAAGTTGGAGGACCCTCATATGTCATCTAGAAGCGCCAAAAGGTCAAAGTAGTCAAAGTGGTTTAAGAGATTTTAGAAGGTAAATAATAAAGTGAAGTTATGAGTGTACTATAATTCAAAGTGAATACAAAATAAATTATTTAAATAATAAATTTAATGGATAAATTAGAAGTGGGTTAACCCTAAAATAAGGAAAGCGGGCAAAGTGACCTAGAAGATGTTTTTAAGGAAGCTACTTGGAGAGTATAAACAAGAGGCAAGGATCTCTCATTTTAGATCACACTTGATCATATTGAATATCTATAGGTGTCTGAGATAACCAAAGGATATCTAAGCCAAATTTCAAAGGGAAGGTGAAGAAAAGAAGGTCGAAATTCAATGGAGGATATATTCTTTTGATGATCCTTTCTAAGGTATGTTATTTACAGGTCATCTCACCATTTTCGCAATACATTTATTTCTAGAATGATTCCGACAGTGAAATTGCTATTCCATTGAGGAAACATATCCAAGTATATGTGGTAAACAATTCAACTTGTGGGTCATTTTATTTTTGGATTTACACTCCGTGGAAAATAAGGTTTGTGGCTAGTCCTGATACTAGTCTAAAACGGGTGTTTCGAGTAAAAACGTCATAACTTTTTCATAACCGATCCAAATTTAGTAGGACCAAATGTGTTGGTTATAGTATCATCTTTAGTATGTTTTGTAACAATTTTGGATAAATTCAACAGATATTCCATGTGGGGCACGCTCTACAAGGTCTCTCTCTAGAATAAGCCAAAATTCATAAAGGTATGTTATTTTTTCTATAACTCCTTTTCTGAGAGGTTTCAAGTAGTGAAACATGGACAAATTGCATAAAAAACAGTGAATACCCTTGTGTATCAGTTTCAGATCTTTATTCATTACAGGTACAAAGTTATGATTATTTCAAGTTAGGGTTGTTGACTAATCCAAAACTAGTCATGTGAAACTAAAGAAAAGTTTGATGAAAATGCTAGTCTCTTGTTGTTAAAGTTAAGGAAGGTTTGCAGGTATGTAATCATATACACTAGGTCTATTACATAGTTACAAATCATATTTGGATAATTAAATTGATGAGGGATTTTGGTTAAGGTACATGGTTGAGACAAGTAGTTGATGAGTTGGCACACACATGAGGTGTATAGTTGATGATGTTGGAACATATTGATGAGTCACAGTTGATGAGTATTTGACACATGATTGGTACATACTTGGTACATGGTTGGATGCACTTGTTTATGGTACAAGTTGATTACAGGTTGTTTGGTAGATGTTGGTGCATGTTTGATGCACTTGTTTATGGTACAGGTTGATTAGAGGTTGAGGTACAGGTTGATGCATGGTTGATGCATGGTTTAGGTTTATGGGTACATGTTTACAACGATATATCTCATAGTGATAGTGTGACAGTGGTTCCATCATTCTACTTCTACTTCAAGGCGGTTGGATGGGGAAAGGACAAGTGGTTGTAGCCACCTTCCGGTTGTAGCCACCTTCCGATTGTAGCCGAAGAAGATAGGGGGTTGTAGCCTCCTTCTGGTTGTAGCCATAGAATTGGGGAGTTGGAGCTTCCCTCAGTTTGTAGCCTAAGAAACTAGGGGGTTGGAGCCTCCTTCCAGTTGCAGCTGGAAAACAAAGGAAGTTGGTGCTTCCAATGAATGTAACTCTTCAATACATATAAGTAAAAGCACTATGTGGTTTTCTCCCATTTTGGGTTTCCACGTAAAACATTGGTGTACTGTTTATGTTTATGATTGTTCATTCGTTCATTGCTCATTATTGGATGATAATTCCACATTGATATAACACTTGGATTATTTGGAAAAAAAGGATTATAATTGCTCTATTACTGATTCACCCTTCTCTCAGTAATCCGACATTGTCATCAATGCCAAAGGGGGAGATTTTTTATTATTTGGGTTGGTTTTCATTGATGTCAACCCATGAAGAAAGTCTGGTAGAAAATTTTGGTAGCACAAAGGTTTGGGTAATGGACCCCAGTTTGTTTGATGGATCATGATATGAGTTTTGATATATTTGCAGGTAAGAATATTCTATATGGAGATTACATTTCATGCCATTTCCAATGGTATGTCGAACGTCACATAACTCCTCATGGTTAGAGAGTTATAGTCATGTGAAGTTGGAGAACCCTCATGAGTCATCTAGAAGCCCCAAAAGCTCAAAGTAGTCAAAGTAGTTGCAAAAAAGAAATTATTTAAATAATAAAGTGAAGTGATGAGTGTACTATAAGTAAAAGTCAAAGTGGATACAAAATAAATTATTTAAATAATAAAGTTAATGGAGAAATTACTAAGTGGACAAGTGGTTAGAAGTGGGTTAACCCTAAAATAAGAAAAGTGGGTTAAGATGGTTAGAAGGTAATTTAAACAATAAAGTGAAGTGATGAGTGTAGTATAAGTCAAAGTGGATACAAAATAAATTATTGAAATAATAAATTTAATGGAGAAATTATTAAGTTGACAAGTGGTTAGAAGTGGGTTAGCCCTAAAATAAGGAAAGTGGGTTAAGATGGTTAGAAGGTAACCCTTTGAGGAAGCTACATGAAAGTATAAATAAGAGGCAAGGGTCTCTCATTTTTAATCACACTTGATCATATTGAATATATACAAGTGACTAAGGTAACCAAAGGATATCTAAGCCTAATTTCAGAGGGAAGGTGAAGTAAACAAGGTTGAAATTCAAGGGAGGATAAATTATTTTGATGATGCTTTCTAAGGTATGTTATTTACAGGTCATCTCACCATTTTTGCAATAATTTTTTTTATAGAATGATTCAGACTGTGAAATAGGGATTTCATTGAGGAAAAATATCCAATTAGTTGTGATACAAATTTCAGCTTGTGGGTCATTGTAGTTTTGGAGTTACATTCCATGGAAAGTAGAGTTTGTGGCTAGTCCTAAAACTAGTCTAAAATAGGTGTTTCGCGTAAAAATGTCATAAATTATTCATAACATATCCAAATTTAGTAAGACCAAATGTATTGGTTAGAGTACAATATGCAATATTATTTGTACAATTTTTCAATCCATAAAACCAATATTCTGTGTGGGGCACACTCTACAAGTTCGCTCTCTAGAAATAAGTCAGAATTCAACAAGGTATGACATGTTTGTTATAAATCCTTTTTGAGAGGTTCGAAGTAGTGAAATCAGGAGGAATTGCATAAAAGACACTGAAGAATATTTTGTACAATTTTCAGATATTTATTCATTACATGTACATATTTATTATTATTGCAAGTTAGAGTTTTTGACTAATCCAAAATTAGCCATGTGAGACTAAAGTAAAGTTTGATGAAAATTCTAGTCTCTTGTTGTTAATGTTAAGGAAGGTTTGTAGGTATGTGATCATATACACCAGGTCTATTATATAGTTACAAATCATATTTGGATCTTGAAATTTATCATAACTTTTGGTTGAGGTACATGTTGGGTACATGGTTGAGACAAGTAGTTGATGAGTTGGCAAATACATGAAGTGTATAGTTGATGATGTTGGTACATATTGATGTTTCATAGTTGATGATTAGTTGGTACATGATTGGTACATACTTGGTATATGGTTGGTGGCACTTGTTAGTAGTATTGTTGACACATGGTTTATGAATGATGTAGCATATTTGTATTGGTATATTATTAGAACCACATATTGATCTTGCTGATGATTATGAGTTGTTGTGTTATGCTTGGTTGATGAACATATTTGAGAGTTTTCTTGGTGATTGATCTTGGTGAGTAGATCTAATTTGGTTGATAAGATTGATGAGACATGTTGTTTGGATAGGCTATTGTTATATGTTATTTGTACAGGTTTGGTGCATGGTTGATGCATTTGTTCATGGTACAAGTTTAGGTATAGGTTGGTGCATGGTTGATGCACTTGTTTATGGTATAGGTTGATTACAGGTTGTTTGGTATAGGTTGATGAATGATTGATGCATGATTCAGGTTATTAGTACAGGTTGATTGGTACAGGTTTACATCAGTATATCTCACATTGATAGTGTGACAATGGTTCCATCATTCTACTTCTATGTCAGGGAGGTTGGACGGAGCAAGGATAAGTGGTTGTATCCTCCTTCCGGTTGTAGTCATAGAACATAGGGGGTCGCAGCCTCCTTCTGGTTGTAGCCATATAATTAGGTTTCCACATAAAACATTGGTGTATTGTGTATGTGTATGATTTCTCATTTGTTCATTGTTTATTTACTCTGCAACTATTGGATGATAATGCTACATTGATATAACACTTGCATATTGTGGTTAAAAAGGATTGAATTTCTCTATTACTAATTCACCACACCCTCTCAGTAATCCAACAAATACATCCAGACATAAATGGAGTTTATGGAAATCCCGTCCTTGGGTGCGGCCTATCGATATGATGTCAAAATCGAGAAGAATCTTAAACAAAAGACATGAATTTTGGATCTAGGAACCCCTCACGGAAGAAGTAGGGAAAGGGTAGCCCTAACCCACAAAACAAAGGGCATAGAAAATATGGAAAGCCTCGGGACAAACAATCTAATCCACAAACAAAGAAGGACAATGGAAAGATGAAGAATGACATCGAGAAGTGGTGCAACTTCCATAATATCCCCTGGATTAAAACTATTCATTGTCACTCAAAGCAGCCATTGGTGGTTGAGATGAAAGCCTCTGAATGAGATGCATGTTCCAACTCTGAATCAGAACCAGAAAAGGGGTGATGGATTATTGACGTGAAACCTAGTTCCACCAACTTTCCATGCCAGTGAACATGATGAGCCATAGGAAGGAAACCACCTCTTTCATTTAAACATGTGGGTGAAGGGTACTCCATTGCACGTCAACACTGATAGCGATATCCAAAAGAACCTCATATCACTAGAGTTCGCCAAGTGGTTGGCCCTGCTGACAACACTATACCCACAACCCTACACAATCAGGTGGCTCTGACAAGGAGATGATCTTCATGTCAACCAACAGTGTCGTTTGTCCTACGATATCAAGACCTTCAAAGATGAGGTATTGTGTGATGTTGTTCCCCTTGAAGTTTTTGATGTTATTTTGGGCCAACCTTATTTATGGAAATGTCATGCTATATATGAGTATAGGCCTCACAAATTTATTATTACTTTGGACAGGAAATTGTACAGGGTACCTGAGGTAGTCCAACCTACTGCCATTTCCTTGATCTCTGACAAGAAATGCAAGAAGTTCATCTCTCAGACCACGCAGTTTATCTTCATTGTGATTCTCTCTCAAAGTGAGCGATAGGTTTCAGCCACATGCATGGCCTTCATGATCGATCTCTCCATGCAGCAGAAGAAAGTGGATAAGGTCATGGAAGAATACAAATACATATTCTCCTCACTGACTAGGGTACCTCTACATTTTTCAGGTCAAGCATTCAATCGATCTGACCCTCGACGCACTACTACCCAATGGGCTAGTCTATCCCGCTCTCTATTACAAAACAAGGATATCAAGCATCGGATCCAAGAACTTATACAAAATGGGAACATATGACCCATATTATCACCATGTGGAAGCCCAATCATGATTG
>JASDQU010034162.1:5096-16516 GCA_032191745.1 Picea mariana | reverse complement strand
GTGGGTTTCTTATCCCCCTTACCCTTCTTACGTTGTTTCTTCTTTCCATCAGGATGTTGGGTGGCCTTTGGATTTGTCGATTGCACACTGTGTACATCCGATGTTTGGATAGGGGGAGAAGTCGGACCAGTGGTCTGGTTGGCCACTGTGTGCTGTATATATAGTTGTTGCAATTGTTTGGTCAATTGTTCAGAGGGCTTTGATTGTGATGAACCAACAATGCCATCAGCATGTGGTCCAGCTCTCTGTCTAGTTTTATCAAGTATTGATCGTGGCGCATCTGAAAATATTTCATACAGTAGACCAGACTGATAATAAATCAGCTCAAGCTGTTGAGCTCTCATGATTGCATATTCTTCGGAAAACACTCCCATTGTTGCGACGTCTTTGGATAACTATGGGACAAAAGACTTAAGGAACCACTCAAGTAGGAATGTTGGTGGGACTGGCACCTTAATAAAACTCTTCCGATGTCTCCATTCTCGGATGTGATCCGAGATATGGTCTGCCTTTGTCTGTTCGAAATTGGCCAGCAATTCTGTGCCGGTGTGGTATCTCACAAGTAATTGGAAATGGTTTAGGAAAGCCATTGCCAATTCTCCGAAGGAAGAGTATCTTGAGTGGTCGAGCTCAATGTACCATTTTGCAACACTCCCAATGAGAGTGCGTTGAAAAAATCGCAATTGTACGGAGTCATCTTTCAACGAATTAGACGAGCATCAAGGTGAAAGGTAGTCACATGATCCCCTGGATCTTCATTAGGATTGGCTTCGAAATTTGGTATGTCCGAAGGCAATTTCATCGGCATAGGGGGCCAATGCGGATCGTGATAGATGGGGTCATTCAACAACCTTGTTAAGTTTGACAAATGTAAGGTTGCCAAGAAAGGTAGTTTGGGTTGTTGGTGATAACCATGGAAAAAGGGACCTGGAGTATTACTGGCACCAGGTTGCCAGGAAAAGTTGGGTTGCTGGCCAGGGTTCTAGTAAAAACCTTGGCCCTAACTAGTGTATGGATTATGTGTTTGGGGAGACATCATCGGCTGATTCTCGAAATAGGATGTATATGATTGGGCATGCATTATATTCAGAGGACTTTGGGAAGGGTTTCCCCATGCCGATCCAATGGGCATAGGTCCTGTGCCTTGCCCTGGGTTCCATTGGTTTTGAAAGGAGTCACCCCCGATCAACATTCTTGATGAGGGATCTGATCCCTGCCAAGAATTCCAAGGTCCTGGTGTGAAAGAAGTTCCTAGGTTTGCCCCCTTTGTAGGAATAGTACCCTGCATAGGATTAGGTTGTCTGTAATCGGGGTTTTCCCCGGTCGGGAAAGAAATGGACATGAAAGCGTTGTTACCAAACGCCCCAAACAAAGAAAATGGTGTCAACACTACCGACATATTCTGAGAAGGTGGTCCTTGACTCCCTACTCCAAACGATCTATGGTGTGTATTCGGTCCGGCGGAATGTTGGTGAGCACCGCTGAGCGAAGGGGACAAAGGAGGGATGTGGCCTCCTCCGTAAAGAAATGCATTAAAGGAAGCTGATGTGCCCCCCATGGACCCTTGTAGAGGAGCATTAGATTTCCTTGCCCCCAGACCTAAAGTCTGTAAAGTGGAGTAGGTAAGTACAGGACCTGTACATGAGCTAGGAATCCCATATGAGAATGGAGGGTCTGTCGCACTCTGTGTAAAAGGAGTAGTGGCCACCACCAAATATGGTATCAGACTGCTGCTCGAGGTAGAGGCAGTCGAGACCATGGTGGCCCAAACTAGCGACGGTGGGTTAGGAGGTGGAGCACCCCATGTGGTGACAGCTGTAGCGAGAATATGAGGATTCCTGGAAGAAGTGACAACATTTGTTTCCATTGGTTCCCGTTTAAGGATGTCAAAATTTCCTCTAATAGAGGTTGGTCAGGTAGAGTTTCTGGTGACCCAGTCGCTTCAAACGACCCTTGTTGGTCCAGTTTTCTCCTTAGAGGTGGCGGGACTGGCTCCAGTGTAATCGGCGGTAGGCCCAGAAGCCTTTGTGACCGACGGAGCTCTTGATCCTCCACTGTGTGAGAATATAAAATCCATGCTATGGCTTTCTACTTGTTCAACAATGATCAACACAAACTAGAAAAAGTCCCTACAAGATAAAACAAGCAAACACTAAACTAGTTGGAAGAACAGTTACAACAACCAACACTAGAGAAACTTACCGGTACAAGTGCAACTCAAAAATGAAAGCACCCTCCAGGTATACTCTGCAAAGCATGGCCCGATTTATATCCTAGGTACCGTGGTATACCCCTGCAGTCACCAGTGTATGTCACTAAAAAAGATAGGAAACTAGGTTGCCAACATGCGAACAGTCACCAGGCGGGTACAATCGATAGTCGAGTAGACCACAATGAGCAGGGTATCAAGCCCAAAACCTATCAATATTATCAAAAGAAAGTGTTCTGGAAGACAACTGAGGACCTCAAATGGATTCGAGACCCACGAAGCTCCATGGAAAATGCAATCGACGAAATCCCAAGGCAAGCCCTCTATATGTGTTCTCCACTACGATTGGTCTGACTTTGGAGGGGTTATCTTCGCTACCTTTCTGCATGTGACCTCGTGTTTAGCCCCCTGTGTTAGAGGGGGTGCTGCGCCTCTTTCTTCACCTTAGTGAGAAAAATAGAGGTGCTTGCAAGATCAGTTGGGTTTGCTGAATAGGACAACTGCAAGGAAAAGGGTTAGAAAAAGAAATATAAAACAACAACTGAGAATTAAACTAAGAAATAAAACAACAACTAAATTTATAAGCATAGGGACATAGAGACAAAAAGAACAATGAGACCCATGTCACCAATTATAAGGCTGATATTAGTGAAAGAAAACACTAAGAAACAAGGGGACTATGAGTCCCTTCTTCCTCCAAGGGAGGGCTCTTGGACCCCCACAAGTAAGCTCTTCTTACAACTTTGAAAATGAAAATGAAAATGGTGAAAGAATTCTTTGCTAATCCACTCAAGGGGTGAGATGGATTGCCCAATGCAATGATGCAAGTATACTCTTGGTAAGGATA
The DNA here is from genome assembly GCA_032191745.1 of Picea mariana. Lineage (NCBI taxonomy): Eukaryota > Viridiplantae > Streptophyta > Pinopsida > Pinales > Pinaceae > Picea > Picea mariana. Next base: position 13,460 of record JASDQU010034162.1, on the reverse strand, counting down.
GAAGAGTCATCAAGAGAATAATGGTAGCATAACTTTGCTTTGAATTCCTTGAAAAATGAAGTGTATCGATGGCCTTTTTATAGCATTCCTTTGAGCTATTGTTCAACTAGTTTGTAGTGTGTAAAGAGGCTAATTAGGTCATTTCTAGGTCTTTGACCAGCCATCTAGTCGAATCCAGTCCAGATTTGAGTGTCAAATCAGCTTGGAAGCTGAACCAGAAGTGGGTGGGAGGCCGACCACTCTCATAAATGCGTTGTTTCTTAGGTGCACGGCTTTTTACGAAACAATCGTGCATCGTGCGCATGTGCGCGAATTGTGCGTTTCTATTTCACGCATGTGCGCGTGCACCCAATGTCTTCATAGCTCCCTTCAATTTTTCACTATTTTGTATAGTTTTTTACCCTTTATGAATTCTTTTGTGTTAATTTAGGTCCATGCATGACTTCATAACTATTTGACGATGCTGAATTCTTGTAATCATGTGCGGATGAAATTTCAGTGATAACAGATGCCCCCTAATGGATGAGGTTAGGAGCATACGTATAGCCAAAATCCATCAGTGTTTCTTCTACTGAGAGTGTTGTTTGTAAGAGAGAGAAATAGTGGGATCGTTCAGAGTGATCCGTTGGAGGAAAAAAGGAACCGGTAGAACCCAACCTTCCATGAGGTGGGTAAAAAACAAACTGTGTACAAACGAGGCGGGCATGCCCCATGCTCGTGTCATGTAACTCAAAAAGAGGAATAAAGTGGTGATGTAGGCCACTACATCTCCCTCGGGGGCGGTCATGATAAAGGTAGAAGACAATTTTGTGGATGAACATACTCTGAATAGTAGGCAGTGACAGCTGTAAGAAGTATCACGGATTTTGTGGGCATTTATAGCCCAGCCAAGTTCAGAGGTCTTCGGAAAGTAAAAGAACTAACTACAATAGTCGGAAAGTAAGACCCTCCGTAACATGAGAAAGTGTTGACATTGAATGTTATGGGGGTCAACGACAGTAGGGAGCAATTGTGTTTCTCCCTGTGTCGTCTGAGATCTCTCATTGGATGGGTAATGAGAATCAAGATACTGTCACCCTTCTGGAAAACTGTGTTGAGGTCGACAAAAAGGGGGACGCGACTCCCAGAAGCAAATGGCTTCGTGAAATCTACTAGGTGAGGTTAGGAAGTGGAGGAGGTACATGGATGAATTCAAGATGTAGGAAGACTCAAGACTTCCCTTGGTTGGAATATATTTGAGATAAAAGTGGCCGCAACCATTCAATGAGGTCAAGTGTCAGGGGGACAACAAGACAGGGGATAAGTTGTGCCAGAGGTGGGACAAGGTGAACAAACTCGGAGGGCAAAGGTAAGTGGCCTATGGGGTACTCTGAAGATATGGACGATGTTTTCAAGGGTGGATGATAAGTAGTGCCCCAACCAAGGGTGACATGGGTTGCGTTTGGCCAAAAAGGGAAGAAGGTCGCCAAAGGTGACGACAAAAAGGTAATGTAACTGCGGGAAACAAAGGCGTTTGTGTAATAAAATAAAGAATAATTTGGGATAAGTGTACAAATACAGAAACGGGTGCCCCAATGTGATATGGTTGGCCCAGGTAGGGCATAAGTTGCTCAGAGAACTGATGGAGGGTGGGGGCCCCGTGGATGGGTTTCTATATGAGGTAGGTGAAATGAAGGGAAATTTGCAGATGGGCAAACAGATTGTGGATGAAATGGAGGGTTCATGATACTTTGGAGGTACAATCCAAAAATAAAAATGTGAAGAGATAATCTGGAAGTCCGTTGGGAAAGCTAGCAAAATGAGGAGAAGGAGTATGTGGCTGATTCACGAGATGATGTAAGACTATCGGGACTCCCATTCCTAAAGGGTTTTGAAAAATAGCATGAGTGTCAACAACGCAAAAGGGTGCTATGAATGGGAAAACTCATGTGGGTAAGAGTGCTATTGAGTGACAGTACCAAAGATGCAAATGGAGGTGTTGGTACTGCAGAGCCGAAAATGGGGATCCTAGAGGCAAATGTCAGAGGGTGTGACTGGAAATGTAAGTGAGATTCAGAGAGAATGACTACATTCCAGTGCTGAGTATATACCTGAAGGGGTTGTGTTCATGTATGATGACCAAGTACCCGCACACATGAAAACCAAATACCTGATGTGAGCAATATATGAAGAGAATCAAATATATGAGCATGTATTTGATAATTTTGAATATGCGCATGCGTACTTGATCAGGGTATGAAAAATGGTGTCCCGGGGGATCAGGATAAAAAGAGGCCTAGGGATTGTCCTGATTTAGATGATGGGATGCTGATCCCATGGTTGAAGATGGATCGAGAAATGGACGCTCGGAGCTCCCAGAATGGTGAGTGGAAGTTTGGCAAAAAGGCCTATATATAGCTGTAGGGCCCACATTGCCATCTCATTTGTACTTGTTGCTATAGTGACTGGACGAGAAGTATTCAGAGGAGTTTTGGAGATTCTGGGAGGATGAGGCATCCAATCGAGGACCAACAAGCTTTAGTTTAGTGGTCTGATCATACTGCATAGAATTAGGGTTTCATTTTTTGGACAGGGGCTGTACGGAGGGCCGTACAGGGGGTGTTTATGAGGGTGGACCCCATGTGCGCGGGTGATCCGGTAGTAGGTGCACACACATGCTCGCCTACCCACCAGATAGATGCACATGGGGGCACTGGTAAGAGGGAAAAGGGCATGCACTATATGCGTGCCTGTTGGCTGCACAGTTGCGCATGTGTGCGCGACTGTGCATTAAACAGGCTTGTTCTAGAGTGTGCCTGTAAGTTGAGCAGGCATGCACTGGTGCGCGCCTGAAGGATGGATAGGCATGCTTGAGAGCGCACCTGTGTAGTGAACATGCGTGCATATGTGCACCCCTGTGGATTGAACAGGCGCGCATGTGTGCGCGCTTGTGGGTTAAACAGTTGCGCCTTGGAGGCAAGGTTGACGGGTGTAAAACTTATCTTTTTGATGTGGTTGATTGTCCATGTGGCTAACTTAGGACTGTTTTATGTGGTTGCAGGTGAGATTTATGCATGATGCCGATTGGTTGGCGAGAGCGGGATTGGTCCCAACTACGAGATGCCATGGCTATTGAGGAGCCAGGTGTACTTGTGACTTTGGCAGCTTGTGGGTTGCTAAAGTTCTTTGAGTGCCCATTGATATGTGTGCAGGAGTATCTCCTACAGTTTCTTATCCGGAAGTGGAGTCCGGACTTTCATTGCTTCATAGTGTGGGGAGAGAATATTTCCTTCACTACGATGGAGGATGTGTATTTTTTGACTGGGCTCCCGTTTCGGGGAACACCCCTACCAACGGAGCTGGTGTTATCGAGGGATGTGTCGCTAGTGACGGTTGGACGGAGATTTTGTTCGGGGCCAAACTTTATGTCCGACACGGTCGTGAGCATTGGGGCGATGGATTCCCTAGCGCATCACTGTATAGAAACGATGATTGTGAGAGTTTATGGGTCGTTGGCGACGCAGCAGATCAGTGGTGACTAGCTGATTATGATGGAGAGAGTGTTAACTAGTGAGCGATTCACCTGGGGGATTACGCTACATGCCAAGATGGTAGGGCAGTTGGACCACTGCCGTTCCACAGATACTGGAGAGTTTTCCTTCGGGTCCATCCTAGTGGCCTGGTTTCTGGAGAGGTTGTCGATGTTGCACCCTAGGATTTTACTGGGTGTGCCTAGGGCACGAGAGCCGTGACTAAAGCGGTGGTCGATGATTTTTCTTCACCATGGTGGTGGTGAGGGTGACCACTTCTTTACAGCTAAGGTGGTGCAGGTGTGGCGGCAGATGCCACATGTGATATTGCAGTACTCCTATGCCAGGGTTGACTTTCGGAAGGATCTGGACATGGTGCTACCTCCAGGGGAGGTGTTTGACCATCGAGGTATGTTGATGATGTTGATATATACATTTTTTGTTTGAGATAACATGACATATGTATATGATATAGATGCTGATACTATCTGTTTCTTGTGTGTATGTACAGATGTGGCACCTCATGGGTGCGAGGTGGAGTTGCGGAGAGCACCATCTCATCAAGATCTGGAGAGACCGTCGCGGGGAGAGAGATGTCGGTGTGAGGATGTCGTGGTGCGACCAACTGATTCGAAGAGGGTAGTGAGGAGATGCCAATTTGATGACCCTAGTGCTGGGCCATCACATGCTCCTCCGACGGCTGCCAGTTTAGATTTTGAGGACATACGCCGTCGCCTAGAGACGGTGTTACAGGATGTGCCTGAGGGCATGTGGTCTCGCATCCATGATGAGGGTATCCTAGAGTAGTGTGTGGGGATTCCTCCGCCATGGCTGGCCGTAGTATGATGGGAAATAGTAGCTGGTGCTGCGATAACCAGACGATTATCTCCAGGGCAGGAGGGACTAGTAGGGGGTGGGAAACCACCGCTTGAGGGAAGGGCAAGCGGTGGTGCTCTAGAGGCACCTTGAGTGGTGCTCTATGTATTGATGTATTTTTTGTATATAGGCTAGTGAGCCCATTTTGTACCGAGGTGCTTCATTGGCCTGCGGATACTTGTATTTTTGTATGTAAACATTTGGATGGCATTGTGGACCTTTCGATATATACATGAGTATACATTTTGAGATCTATGTGATGTTTACATGTGTTTTGTTAATGTATTGATGATGTCTATTCTATATATTCTATGACAGGTTGTTGATATGTCTATGTGTGTGTAGAGGTAGCTTGATGTGATATATGCCAGTCTAACACAATATTAGCTAGATTATCTGTAATTTGATTCAATTGTCTTGGAATATGTGTAAATGTAATGGAATCAAAATGTCGAGATAACAGTCTAGCCTACAGGTATTTGCGAAAGAGGCAAGGATCACGTACACGGTACACATTGTTGAGCTGGAGAATGACTAGTTGAGAGTCGAAAAAGACGCTAAGGTGACGAATACTATGATGTTTGGCATCGACCAGGAGGAGAATGACGGCAGTGTATTCAGCTTGGTTGTTGGTCACTGAACCCAAACATTTTCTGCTCGAATGGAGCATTTCATGTGAGGGGGTGTAGAGAGCCCAAGTAGCCGAAGCGAGATTTTGTGTCCAACGGCTGGCGCCGTCAGCGTAACTAATGTGGTAGGCCAGTGGAGGAAGCATATGTCAATAGAAAAAATGAGAGTTTAGATGTAAGGGATGGAAAAAAGATTAAAATCACTATAAAAGAAATAACCTAAAGTAGAATGACTACGTTTAAGCATAAAATTTCTTTAAATACAACCTGTTGATGGTTTCTTTGAGAGAGAGGCCTTCAGGAGAGGCCAGGATGTATGCGCCTTTGGTGAGGCAATGTTGGATAATGTATGGGCCATGCCATAGTGACTCGAATTTGCCATGGCCAAAGGTATCCTGAGCGATATCCTAAGCCAGGACGAGGTTGCCTTCGCGAAATGAGTGAAGGTTGACATGTCGATCAAAGGTAGCCTTTGACCATTTTTTAGCTGCCTCATTGTTCTGGATGAAGATCGACGATCTTCATCCAGAGAATCTAAGTTCAGCAAGTGCTACTCCATTGGAGCAGTGTTGGGTAATAGCTCAATTGTGGTGCATAGGGTGGGAATTTCACACTTGATGGGAAGAGTGGCCTCAACCCCATGGTCTAGATGAAATGGTGTGAAACCAGTAGCTGTTTTCATAGCCGTCCGGTAAGCCCATAGCGTGAAAAATAACATGTGATGCCAATTGGTCTTATGTTTATTAACCATGCACTGTAACATGGTCTTGAGGACCTTGTTAACTGCTTCGACCTGTCCATTAGATTGAGGGTAATATGGTGAGGAAAACTCGTGAGAGAATCCTAACTGAGATGAGAGTTCAACAAAGATCGCATTCTTGAAGTGTTTCCCATGATCGGAAACGAGTTGGAGTGGTACTCCAAAGTGAGATATGACGTGGTTAAAGAAAAAGCGCACTGCAGTGTCAACGATGTTGTTGAAGGTGGGCATGGCTTCTGCCCATTTGGTGAAGTAATCGACTGCGACAACAATGTATTTGTGACCATTGCTGGAGGGGGGATTACAAGTCATGAAGTTGATGCCCCATTTACAAAAAGGGCCGACAGTGATCACTGGATGAAGAAGAGCAGGGGGTGCTCGGGCTTTGTTGGTGTAAAGCTAACATTGCTCACATCGTTTCATGGCATGAATGCAATCGTGAAACAAGGTAGGCCAAAAGTAACCTGCTTGGATAATCTTCTGAGCAGTGGATATTCCCGAAAGATGGCCCCCACATTCGCCGCTGTGGTAGTGATTCAAGACTCTATTGGCCTCGTCAATGGTCAGGCATCGACGAAGAATGGTGTAGACTCCCCGCGGGTATAGGATGTCTCCGATGAGGAGGTAGCGGGGGGCCTGATGGTGAATACGACGACGATCATCTCATGAAAGGTGGTTACCGAAATTTTGAGTTCGAAGGTAGACGAGGAGGTCATCATACCAAGGATCATCCGAAGTGATGTAAAAGAGGTGTTTGTTGGGAAAGTTGGTATTGACGGGGGCACTGGTGGTGTCAGAGGGGAGGGTTGTAACAAGTTCAGCGAGAACTAGGGCCTTCTTGCTCTTGGGTGTTGAGAATTCTAGATCGTACTCCTGAAGGATAATGATCCATCGAGAAAATTTTCCGTTAATTTTCCGATGACTGAGCAAGTATTGCATAGGGTTAGAATCAACGACAACCTTAGTTGTGTGAAGCAGAATGCAGTGATGCAGTTTCTGGATTGCGAGGACGACTGCGAGAGCTAGTTTCTCTTCGTGTTTATACTTCAGGGGTGGCCCTGAGAGGTTTTTACTAACATAATAAATGACATGCTCATGATTGTCATCACCTAGCTGGACGAGAACTCCTGCTACTGACACAACTGATGCTGATATGTAGAGGATATAGTCACGATTGTAGTCAGGTGCACTAATTAAAGGGGCATTGGAGAGTGCCAGTTTAATATTTTCAAATGGCTATTGGGCATGTTCATCCCAGTGAAATGGGATGTTGTGACGTAGCAAGCAAAGGAAACCGTGTGCGTGAATGGCATAGTCTGGGACAAATTGTTGTAGAAAGTTGGCCTTGCCTTGTAGGCTCTGAAGTTGACGTAAATTCCAGGGAGGTGGAATTTCGGTGATATACCACTTTGGGAAATGATAAAGCTAAGGAGGCACCCTGTGGTGACACAGAAAACACACTTGAGGGGATTCAAGCGGATGTTGTACTGATGACACCTTTGGAAGATGATTCGTAAATCATCAAGATGTTGGGTGTGTTTCTTTGATCGAGCTGTGAGGTCGTCCAAGTAGGCGAGGATGATATGAGCCAGATCATGAAAGATGTATGTCATATCTAGTTGGAAAGTTGCACTAGCATTCTTTAAGCCAAAAGGCATGACACGATATGCAAAAGTATCCCAAGGGGTAGTGAATGTAGTTTTATACTGATTGGCGTGGTGAATTTGAATTTGATTATAACCAGAGAATCCGTCCATGAAGGATAGAGCCTTATGGCCTGTGCAGTCGTCGATAATTTGATCAATGAAAGGTGTTGGAAAGTTATCTTTGGGACATACGTGATTGAGATCGTGAAAGTTCATGCAGACGCGGATAGTGCCCTATTTTTTGTTAACGGGTACAGGGTTGGAGACCCATGATGTATAGGCGATGGGGTAAATGAACCTGGCAGTGCGTAATTTGTCAATTTCGGATTTGATGGCTGCTACTTTGGATGGGTGTAGCAGTCGTTTTTTTTTACGAACTGGTGTAATGTCGGGCCAGGTGTCGATGCAATGTTTGACGATAGAGGGATCGAGGCCAGGCATTTCTGTGTATGACTAGGCAAAAATATCCCGATATTCCTGGAAGAGGGATTTATAGGCGATGATTTCTTGAGGAGTGCAAGCGGCTCCAATGGTGATTTCCTTGATGATGCCATTTTTTATGGAAATGTCGATTTTAATGGTCATGGAAATGTTGGCCATGTTGCCTTCTTCAAAAGCATCAGGGGTAGGAATGGGGTTTGTGAACCAGTCGACAGGCCCTGATGGGATAAAATATTTGGTTTCGACTGCGTAGATGGGGTGTTTGTTAGGAGGCGTGGAGGCTTCCTATGGGAAGAAGAGTGCGCAGTGGTGTAGCACATCCCATGGGTAGTCAAGGTTGTTTAACTCTTCAAGTATTTCCTCGTCACAGTGAAAGTGACGGGAATACAAGGGGTCATGAAGAGTGATGTCAGTGACTCTTGTGTGGATACCCCCTGGTGTTGAAGAAGCAGGGGAAATAATGCAAGGAGAGGGTGAGGTTTCGCTCGACATAAACCAAATAT
>JASDQU010034160.1:5695-18924 GCA_032191745.1 Picea mariana | reverse complement strand
TTATATATATAAAATAAAGATTAACATATATAAATATATCATTATTTAAAAAACTATTATTCTTATAATAAATAAGGTTTTATCTTTAAATTTTTATGTTTGTAGTACTTAATTATATATATATATATATATTAAATACAAATATATACATAATTATATATATGGAATAACAATATAAACATATTTGTATATGGAAGAACAATATAAACTTTATAAATAGAAAGTATATAAAAAATAGAGGAAATATATAAACTTAAAATATGTATTTAGAGACATGTATCGAGGGAAGATAGATGGTGTTTTAGGGGATTTATGTAAGGTCTTCGCTTATGGATGGTAGTGGGCACAATGTTTAGGTGGGTAGAAAGGATTGAGGTAAAAGGTTGCAATGCCAAAAGTTGTTTGTCTGCTCAATGAACGGAGTGGTGAATCTCCATGTTTCTATGTTTCCTTTATACAAGTTGAGACACTTTGGGGGCATGAGCCAAACATCACCCAAATAGTGAACAAACTTTGGGCATGAACCAAACATCACCCAAATAGTGAGCATGAGCCAAACACTCAACTTCAAATACATTAATATGAAATGTCCCTCAAATCTTTTATAATCTCAATTAATGACATTAATATGAAACCTTCTTAATTAAACTTCCCTTAAATTACTTTGGAATTTCCATTCGCCAACTTAGGGGGTATGCTAGTTAAATATCTATTCAAAATATAAATATATTTATATATGTATTTATTATTGTTATGATTAATTATATATTTTTATTATTTTTCAGTTTAATTTATTAATATTAAAAATATTTACATTTATTTCATATAAATAAAAACATAAATAATTTTATTTTTTTTACAAGAATTGAAGAAGATTGTATTAATAAAAGGAGCGACATGGTTGCTGATTACATAGGCAGTGGTTGGTTATAATGGTAAACCAACAATGATTATCTTTCCATTACAAGCAAAAATGTGCCTTACAAACTTTCAAGATGGAATTGTTGTAAGTAAAATTGTTCCTATCCTAAGACTGTTTAAAAAAAGTGTGAACATACGCCTTAAATTGGCTTACAAAATAAAAAATCAGTCTTACTGGCCTTCTTGGGCAAGGTTTTCCTCAGGAAGTGGCTGTAGAGAAATATTCAAGTTTGGAAGAACTTCACTTGTTCCTGGTCTGTTGTCGACTTCATCATTCTGACTCTAGACCATGGAGCTTGGACATCTCGTGTCCAAGCTGGCTTCCATTGCCTCCGAATGACGACAAAGGTAATCTACTTCATCTTCCAGTTGTTCGATCAATGTCCGATGCTGAGCTAGTGTGTCCAAAGTGAAAGAAAGAGTTGAGATGTGAGAATCAATTATGAGCGAGAGTCACTGTGAGGGGGTGAAGTTGTCATCCACTAGCTCTTCCTCCTTGATCGCATGAGATTGCTATTGGGTGTTCTCGTGAGCCATGGCGCTATAATATCTGCTAATTTTATATTGGACAGGACCCACACCAACAAAATTCAAATTGTGATATCACGGATTCCCTGAGGGACCATACCCAACTAACTTCTTCTTAATCAACAGACTTTGCATAGATTTCTCACCCTTTGCTATGAAAGGAATCAAAATTATTGAATCCCTAAGGTGGAAAGATAACTAGCGATAATGGTGGAGTGAGATCGAGCTATCAGATTTATCCTGGGAAGGAGTTAGCTTGGTGCATGAACGCAAGAAGCTTAGCAAGCTCCCATGAATCATGTTTATTTCAAAAATTGAGGCGGCCTGTACTGGATGAGTTTCCATGTTGGATTTCATGATGACAATATTTTCAATGATCTTCGAACCATGTGGAGATATGGCTGGATTAAAGTTTTGGAGTACTTTGTGCTTCGCGGGGAGGCCTAGCTTTTCCATGGACACAATTGAGGGGCTTGTCCTATGATTTCCCATGAACCAAGAGATATTGAGGGTATGTCCTTTCCCCTTGGTAATATCTCCCATTCTGCATGAGCCCTCCAGGTATCAGGTTGCGTGGATCCTAGAGCCAAGTGGAGAAATGCTGACGAAGAGTTGAGTTATTAGGGAGGAGCTGCAAAGTGGACCCGCCCTTAAGATTTCATATGTCTAGGGGCCAAACCAATTTCTTGGTTTTCCATCTTCTCTGTGGCGTCGTTATTTCCGAGAAGGACGTGGATGGAATTTACATGTATGGGAGACAAGAGCAGTTTGATCCAGTCAACAATTCTTTGAAGCTTGGTATTTTTTGGGATGGTTCCCAAAACAAAATGTTGAATTATAGTTTTTGAGTCTCCTACAATTGCGATCTGATTTAGCTAATGTTCCTGGACTAATATCACTCCCTGGTACAATGTGTAAGCTTCTTCCATATTATTAAAATTTATGCCTAGGTTTTAGGCAAAATCTAGCCACCTTTGTCCTCTAGGGCTATACAACACCCTTCCCGCACCTGCCTCCCCTATAAATAATTAATTTATTAATTTTACAAATATTTTATATTTATTTCATATAAAAAACATAAATAATTGTAAAACATTTTTCAAATCTATTTTTTAGTCATTTTAGATTCATATTAGTCTCGGATTTATCAAGTGCTGAGAGGGATCAAATTTCTCGAGGTGCAAACCTCTTTTAGAGTGTAAGAGTTGATGAAAGGTTTGCATCTCAAGAGATTTGATCTCTCTTGGTGCTTGATAAATCCTAGGGTAAGATGGATCTACACTGGTTTCAATCATCGGAAATCACACAAAATTTGCAATGATCAACATTATGTATATGTATATGTAAGATTAATTTGATCATTTGAAATTTGTTCACTTTCATCAGTTGGTTGAAACAATAGAGAGTATTATTGAGAATGATCAATGTGAATATATCTTCTTTAGTTTTTATTATAGTGACACAATTTGTATATGATCAACATTATGTATATGTATATGTTTGAGATGAATATGATCATTTTAAATTTACTCAGTTTTCAAACTTGGTTGAAAGTATAGAGAGTACTTCCTGCAAGGGTGTAGACCAACTGGGAAGTGTCATTTTAACAAGGAAATATGTAAAGGAGGTCTCAAGTTTGATTCTCACACCGACTTACTTGTGCTCCATGCTTGTAATCTGTGTGGACGCACCTAGAGGTTATAGTGGTAGCAGACGGGAATCGACCCTATGTCACACGAGTACAAGGACCGCCTAAGTTGTCAATTCTGCCAGCAAAAAAAAAGAAAGTATAGAAATTATTATCGAGAAGAATTAATGTTGATCTATATTCTTCAATTTTTATTATAATGACACAATTTGTAGATGATAAACATTATGTATATGTATATGTCTAAGATTATTCTGATTTTTACTCACTTTCCTCAGTTTATTCAAAGTATAGAGTGTATTATTGAGAAGGATTAACACCAATCTATCTTCTCTATTTTTTAGTATAGTACACAATTTGTAGATGATCAAAATTATGTATATGTCTATGTCTCAGATGAATCTGATCATTTTAAATTTTCTTAGTTTTCGCAATTTGTTGAGAACATAGAGAGTATTATTCAGAAGTATACTTCAAGAGTTGTATAAGGAATAAGTTGAATATAAATAAAGTAACAATGTTGAATAATGAAAAATGTGAATAATAAGAATGTAATGAATTACAAATATATTACATTGTGATCAATCTCAATCTATCTTCTTTTTTTCTTATAGTAACACTTGCTAGTTTTTCCATATTTTGATATCGATCATATGAAAAGGGAGGTTCAAATCATAGACAATTCAAATATTTGACTCAATATATTGCAGTAAATGTCACACCCTGACTCTCTTCCTTCCTAATATTAAAAGTAGCTTTCTCCAACATTAATATTTGTGAGTTATGGATTGTTAAGCCCCAAGCAAGTTTCAAAGGAAGTTGTTTTTTATTACTTTTTTCAATAGGTGTAATAGGAAATATTTGAGGGAATGATTCATTCTATGGAACTACCACATAATTATCATATATTTCTAAAACATATGTGGGTGGTTCCATGGGAAAAATTCCAAGGTTATAGACAATTTGTTCTACAACTCCAAGAGAACCATTGACAAATCTTGCATTATTCCATATGGTTGATGTAAGCATCACCCTAGCTTCAACTGCGATAAGTAACTAAAGTTCCAAGTCTTCCTCATATATTTCCATACAACAGTTTCTTCTTCCTTTTGTAGCAACATTGGCTGCAATGAGACAATTTAGGTTTCTTAAACAATGCTTCTTATGATTTTTTGTATCATCATTTGTCGCAACCAAATTTGTATTCCCTTATCAAATGACTCTTTTATGGAAGCATCGAAGGAAGTGTCCCAAATCACCGACAAAATGTGTGTTTCAGTTATGCATTGGAAAACAATGCAACACACAAAAAATCTAATGGTGAAACATTAAAAGCAATGCATGTACACAAAAATCAATGCATGTAGTTCATATAAATACCACAATATACAATTAAAGTCAATCTAAAATTGGGATACACTGGAATCAATGCATCATGTTCATCTAATTACACTGAAATTAATGTATCTACTTCAACCTATAGTAACCTACATGATATGTCACCCTACTTAATTCAATCAAATATCTACACATGGATTAGAAATTTACTCTACGTAGGGATTATAAATTTACATGTACATTGAAAACAATGTATGTAGTTGATATAATTACATGAAAACAACTTCTTAAAGGGTGAATGCACAAAGTTGGTGGACAAAAAAGTGGCAAGGGGGTCAGTAGAAACGTGATCTCACTAGAACATCTGTGCATTCATAATGCTACAAGTTTGGAAAAGATCAAACTTCCACTCAGCATGCCACATAGGAATGTTGGCAGGAACGTGTGTGCATTCATAAGAATGTGTGCCCATTCTTAAGAATGCATGCACATTCTCAAAAACATGTGCGTGTTCCTCTGTAGTACTCTTTTTTAATGGACCGTGGGCATGATTTGTGCCCATTTGCACACATTGTGCCTCACATTTTACCCTTCATTGAGAAAATAGATAGGAGGAGCAAAGACAATATCTTTCCATTGTTTCCCAGTCAAGCGAGGTATGCTTGATTTCTATTATTTTCCTCCCACTCTAGTAATTTTTATTTTTATTCAATTAATTTAATATATTCTAAATGAATCCAAATTATAGAAATTTGTAATCTTATAGAGAACTATAATCTATAAAATTCAGAGAGAGTTGCCTGTTACAATGCCTAAAATTTCCCCTTTAGAAATAACTATACAGAATTTACAAGAAATATGATTATTTTATTGTTTTTTAATTTTTTAAAATATGTATTGATGTTTTTTGTAGTTTTCTACTTTAATTTAAAAACCAACCTAATTTATATGCCATGCCTTATTGAATTGCAATATATATTATACAATGGAACCCAGAGACAATGAAAATCGTACAGAAGAAGACCAAGGAGAGGAAAACCCCAACCCACCACAACCACCCAACGTAAACACACAAATTGATGAGGGGTTGGACACATTGAGATCACTTGCGCATGAATTAAGGGGCACAAGGGAACCGAGCCGATTCTCCTTGGCCACTTCATTTGACACCATTGTATCATCCATTTCAAGTTCCCAAAGGCAATTAACTATTATTTCTGAATATAGAGCTAAGATGTTTGAGTTTTGTAGGACTGGACTCGATAAAAACTAAGTTAGAGACTTGGGTATTTCAAAACAAGAGTTGATGTCTCTTTTCATTGATCCTCAAACTAGACAACAATAACCTATCAATAAGAAATGAATTTGTATGAACTGGTGCATCCACCCACAATTTCTTGAAAACTTGATGGATAGGTGGTTCATGGTCTTTGATAAACATCCCTACAATAATAGGGAGGTGCCTTTATATTTTTTGAAAAAATTATAGGTAGAATTTATTTTGACTCACCATGTGAACTACTTTGACATTGGTAAGGGGTGGGTTGATGGTCCACAAGAGATTGAGATTGTGTTACACATGATCCCATGTTAGGTCCTCATCCCCCTAGGAAAAGGCCTAGCCTCCTTGCCCATCATGCTCCTTATATAACCCTAATTTGCACCAGACATACTTACCTAACATCAGGCCATCTCATATGCCTTATTTACCAAGACAGTACCGAACAAATCTTCTTAAAAACACCCTTTTTAAAGGCCCACGCTCCCTACTCCACTACAGCTCGTGTGTACACTCTACATGACCCACTACAACCCACATGTACCTACAAAAACACGAAAAATGGAAAGTTGCTCACAAAACACACAGTTTTGGGTAAGTTAATTAAAACTTTCGACCATGCATGGCCAGTCACTTGACTAAATACCTAGATCCTTCTAGCCTATAAAATAAGGGGTAGGGGTCCCATTTGAAAGGAGAAATATTATAGTAAAGAAACTCTACCCGAATTCAGATTCCCCTTTGCCCAAGATTCTGCAACCATTTTGTGATTTCAACAAAGAAGAGAAGCAAGTGTGTTAGCAATTGGTGCAAAGTAAAAGAGGAGCCCAGGACCATATTCATGGAGTATTGATCATATTCATCATTGTAAGGTTCTTTAGTGAAGTTAATAATAAAGAAGTATTTTTCCCGTCCCACCATATGAGGTTTTCATTGTTTATTGCGTACATGTTGATTAAATCTATAACCCATTAATCTGTAGATCAAATTCATGCAGAGTTCTTTGTTTATCTTTTGTGAATGCAGGTCATCCTTGGGAGGAGAGTTGCAATCAAAGAGCGACCAAGCGTGAAGAGGGATCGATACCAAATGCCGGAAATAAGGTATGTTTACTTGATCTTCTTAATTGTGTATTTGCTTAAGAATAATGGGGATTAGGTCTAGGATGATGGTAAAAAGAAGGAATCTTTAGGTCTTTTCTGCATGCATGATAAAACACTAAGTGCTATTCCATAGGGAGATTTTCCACTCACAACAGAATTGGAAACCATACTGGGGAGTCTCTAGGGTTCTTTGGGGATTTTTTATTGGGTATTTTGAAATTGGTTTTACTGCCTTTTTTGAGTTTTCTGCAAGAAGTCTAAGTGTTCAGGGGTTCTAGTTCTCAATACCAATCTTCCCTGCTCTACTTACCAGACTATTTATTTTCTGTTTTTGAGAGTCTTAAGAGGCATACGCACCCTGTAGTGGGATAGCATGTTTATGCACACGCCTTGCCTTTAGTCAGCCTACGTTTGTACACCTACTGATGAAGTGCTAGTTGTGTGTCTGAGAACCCAGGAAATTCTTCTCAGGAAGAGGCAGTCATCCTCTCCCCTACAGAAGTGATCCTTCTCAGGGATCTTCTAGGTCCTTCTAGGTCTCTGATTGAATAGTCCATAGTCAGGTAAAAACCTCATATCATCTTTTTCTTTACATCTTTTTTTGTCAAAGTAATTTTCTGTGTCTTCAAGGGATTTTGTTCTCAATACCATTACTCCATGTCTAAGCTTGGCCACTTGTCTTGCTTATTTTGAGGAGAAACATAGGCACACATGGCCTGTAGTGGGCCTACACACATGCATACACATTCTGTCTTTGGGCAGCTCGCGTGCATACACTGGCTGTTGAAGTGACAATCGCATGTCTATCTAGAAAATTTTGAGGAGGCAGTCATTCTCTTCCCTGTCAAGTTTTTACTTACCAGGTTTTTCTTGTTTCTTTCTGGTCTCTATCATAAGCAGTTTTAGCCTAGGTTGTCTTCCAGCATAGATTTCTTTTTCATTTAAAAGAATTTTTGTGTTTCCTATCTTTTTTAACTTATTTTTAGCTTGAAATTTTAAGAAATTTAAGAAATTTTTTGTGTTTCCATGAATCGTGCATTCATCAGTTTCTTTTAGAATCTTTTGTTATTTATTCTTTGATTGGAAGAAAACATATAAAAAAAACTTAGTTTGTTAGATCTCTTGATTTCCTGGCATTTTCTTTGCATTGTTATTTGAAAAAGAAAAAGAAATTAGCATAGCATTGTGTTTTCTTCTAATTCTAAAATCATTTCAAAAAGAAAAAAAATAAGAAATATAATCATTCTTTGCCAGCGTTCATGTAAGTTTCATCATTTTTTACAAAGAGTCTTAACAACATTAGTTGCAATATCGTACCTCATTTGAGTAAATCAACCCTTAAAAAGAATGCTAATTAAAAATTACTAGACTTTATGTTTGTAGGGTCCATCAACTAGATTAGGCTAGAGCCTTGATTTAGGTTGAAGAGGAAACTCTTCAAGGCTATAAAACAAACATATGAGTCCGTGATAAGGAGTGTAGAAGTCCAGTAATGTGGAAATTATTTGGGAACCCCTCTAACACAAGGGATAAACATGAGGTCACGTGCAGAAAGGTAGCAGATATAATCCCTCCAAAGCCAGACCAAGCATAGTGGGGAACACATATAGAGGACTTGTCTTGGGATTTCGTTGATCACATTTTCCACGGAGCTTCGTGTGTCTCGAATCCATTCGAGGTCCTCAGTTGTCTTCCAGAACACTTTCTTTCGATACCCTTGATAGGTTTCAGGATTGATACCCTGCTCATTATGGTCCACCCGACTGTCGACTGTACCCGCCTGGTGATTGTTCAAGAGCTGGAAACCTAGTTGTCTTTATTTTAGGGAATTACACAGGTGACCCCGGGGGTATACCATAGTACCTAGGGAAGACATTGGGCCACTCTTTGAATATTATACCTGGAGGGTGCTTCTGTATTCGAGTTGCACTTGCATCGGTAAGTTTCTCTAGTGTTGGTTGGTGTAACTATTCTTCCAACTAGTTAGTCGTTTGCTTGAATTACCTTTAGGAGTTTTTCTAGTGTGTGCTTTGCGCTCCCTAGTTTTCCATAGTGATTTAGTCAGTCATGGATTTGGGTCTTTGACCTAGGGTGGTAGACCGCCCACTCTATTGGTCCTGAGGAATTTTTTGGTCTTCTGCTTAGAAACGTGGAGCCACCTCTTTATAGGCGTTGTTTTGATAACACTGATTTGCCAGAGTCAATGTGTGTGACTTTTACAGACTTGAATGATCCTGCAAGGGAAGAACTTGTGCATAAGATTTTCATGGCTAAAGTTCCCTATGATACCAACCAAAGAACCCCTTCACAAGGGGATTCTTGTTCTTTTCCCTTTTTCGGAAACGTTGGTGTTCCTTTGATGGCCACTTTGTACATTCTTGGGTTTAATGTGGGATTATCGGTTTGGTTGGGTACCATTCCAAATGTCCCAAATGCTCTTGACGCTTCCAAGTTAAGAACTTTATATCATGGGCATAATGTTGATGTTCCTTCATCAGGAAATTCTTCTCCTCCTCCTTCTCTCACCTCTGGTGAAAGTACAATTACTAGTAACCGGAAGTCTAAATGAAATAGAAAGAGGAAGAATAGGAAGAAGAAATCACCAACCTCTGTGAGTCATGTTGGAGATCACTCGACAACCTCTACAAGTAGCATTGAATACCAACACCCAACCTTTGCAAGTTATACTGGGAGCACACACCCACCCTCTGCAAGTCATGATGGGGAAAAGARTCCAGTCACTGCTAGTCATATTGGTAATAGGTCTGTAGCCTCTGCAAGTCAAGTTATCAACCCATCACCAGCCTATGCAAGTCATGTTGAAGATGTGCAACCAGCCACTACTAGTCATGTTSGGGGCATCGATTTTGTTGAGAAAACTAGATGGATAGGATGTAAGCCTAAGTTCCCTTGTAAGCTTTGCAAGGGAGATTACCTTACTCATATGTGCCCTGGCATTCTAGAGGTACAAAGATTGTGTTCCATGTATGCAATCTCTTCTGATTGTGAGTCTTCTCAGGTTTCCTCACTTCTATTCAGCCTTTGGTTGAGAAAATGGTCACGCTGATGCAGTCATCGGCTGATCACACTCCTGTTTTGAGGGGTGAGGTGCCACTAGACCTTGTAGTCTCTTAGCCTATGCAACCTTTGGTTGAGAAAGTGGTCACGCTGATGTAGTCATCGACTGATCCCACTCCTCTTTTGAGGGGTGAGGTGCCTTTAGACCTTGTAGTCTCGTAGCCTATTCATCCATTGGTTGCGAAAGTGGTCATGCCAATGCAGTCATCGGCTGATCCCACTCCTCTTTTGGGGGGTGAGGTTCCTTTAGAACATATAGTCTCGCAGCCTATTCATCCATTGGTTGTGAAAGTGGTCATGACGATGCAGTCATTAGCTGATCCACTCCTCTTTTGGGGGGTGAGGTGCCTTTAGACCATGTATTCCCGCTGCCTATTCATCCATTGGTTGCGAAAGTGGTCATGCCGATGCTATCATCAGATGATCCCACTCTTCTTTTGGGGAGTGACGTGTCTACCGACTATGTTTTTATCATTTCCGGTTCAATACTTCTAGAACAAGGGAGCATTCCAAGCACACCCCCTCCAAGCCCTAGGATGGTTTCCTTTGATTGGAATGACCTTGTTAAGCCTTATCTTCCTTCTTTCGCACCTTTTCAAATAAGGGTTGAAGTTAATTCAACAAACATTTATCGATGTATTTTGGATGAAGGAGCCTCGTCAAGTATTTTATCCTCCTTGGTTTGGAAAATCTTGGGTTGTCCCGAGCTTGTGTCTGCTTCACATGATTTGTTGGCTTTTGACAAACGTCCTAGTGAATATTTGGGGGTTCTTCCATAGTTTCCTATCTCGTTAGGTGGGAATATTTTCCATGTCGATCTTATATTGGTGAAAGGCCCATTAGATTTCAATATGCTTCTCGAGCATGATTATGTATATGCTTTGAATGCTGTGGTATCTACGCTCTTTTGGGTGATGCATTTCCCTCAAAATGGAAGCATTCTCACTGTTGACCAACTGGCATATGATAATCACCATCCTAATTTAGCATTAGTTCAGGCTTCCCCTTTATATGTTCCTAGTGTTCGTGTAGACTCCACTCTGCCATGGGTTTATTATGCGGCGTCTTATCCTTGATGTTCAATTGCTTCTAAGAAGGAACCTGTGCAATCATGTTTTCCCTCTCGAGACTTGGTCTCAACAATTGATCCATTGGTTTATCCAATGGGAGCATGGGAACCCTTGCTTCCCTCTCTTGGTCCAAGTAGGCTTGAGTATCCTTCCAAGTATGATCTCGTTGTTTGTAGATCCTCAAGCCCTCGTGCTTGTGATTCTTCGCTGATAGACTCTGCCAGTCCTAACCAGAACCTCCATCATCATATGGAGTATGGCCATTTTACTTTACCCTTTAGGACTGTCGACCCTCGTTTACATGATTTCTCGAATTTTAAATTTCCTTCAGATGAGGCTATCCTTGAATCCATGAATACGGTTTCTATACTGCGGGAGGACTTTCACCGTGGTTTTTGTTTTCTTCCCTTTTGGGAGACTTTCCAAATTGACTATCGAAGAGACTGTTGTTCTGAGCCTAGCAGTGGGCTCTACCTGAACTAGTTCCATACATGAGTCGTAGCCCCTTATGAGTCTTCTTTTAATCTCTTTTCAGACCCTCTAAACGTGAAAAGATTGTCGAGTGATCTTGTTGACCTTCACGCTCGCTAAACTGAAATTTGAAGTCGCATCTGTTGGGCGGTAGTCTACCCCTTTTTCGGTCTGGATGGTCAACTATACGAAAAAAGGTATAATCTAAAAGCCTCGGTTATCTAGAAGAGTACTCGCAGGTATAATTTTAACCCTTTTCGGGCCTGCGAGACTAAATCTACGAAAAAGGAACCCCCACGGAGTCCATAGTTAATCTCTTTTCAGACTCCCTAAAATTGAAAAGATCATCAAGTGACCTTGTTCTTTCACACTTGTTAAAATGATCCAGAAGAACATTCCTAATGGAATCCATAGTTAAGCTTTTTTTCAGACTCCTTAAAAATGAAAAAATTGTCGAGTGACCTTGTCTTTATCACATTCGTTAAAATGGTTTTGAATAGACATCTGGTTGGTGCTAGTTTACCCCTTTTTCAAGCCGACTAGACTATATTCGAAAATGTTACCCCAACGAAGTCTCGTTTTATTCTTTTTTCAGACTCTATAAAAATGAAAAACCACTGATCTTACCTTCTCTAGGCTTGTTAAAAGTACATTGAAGGACGTTACCATTGTTTTTTTTGTTAACCATGGTTGCATACCTGCATCTTTGGCCTAATGTCGGATCTGTGTTGCTCTCAACTGAACTATCTGAAGAATGCCTTATACGCAAGCCCTATAGCACTTTGCCTTTGCGTCTTGACACCTTTGGCCCCGGGAGGGATTTTCCCGAATGTCCTTTCTCTGAGCATCAATCTTGTCCTTGCACCTAGAACTAGCATGTTTGTGACACTCGTTCCTCCTTTGTAACATAGCATTATTTTATTCTTTTTCAAGATTTCCAAAATTATTRAAAAAGAGAAAAAAAAACAAATATACCCCAAAAAGAGGAAGGGAAAAGTATTTTCTTTTTATTGGCAGCACAATGAGTCRCCCTTGGACAAAGCACATCCTTCCATTTGTTCTTCAAGCTATGGTATTTAATATGACCTTAGGAAGTTTTTCTCGCTACATAGAGCTATGTCCTCCTCCGTTTGGTTATTCTTCCAAACATATGGAAAGTTTTTGTTGCCTCCTGCATCATAAAATTATGTCAATGCCATGTTTCCTGAGTCTCATCATTTGTCGTGTTATTGTCCAAGGGAAGTTTTTACCAAGCCTGAGTTGGCCCATATGAATTTTGTCTCTTGCCTTCATGCTCGACCATCCCGAAAGTCCAATCAAGTCTTTGTTCGAAATCAATGAATCCTCAAGTATGATCATCAAGATCCATTAGTCCATGACCGACGAGTCATCGAAGACCTCTGGGTACTGAAGTCGTAAACTCATATTACACTCCTACCCAATTTTTGAAGATTTTGAAGTTGATGATCAAGCTCTGAATACATCATCTCCAACCAGCAGGCCTTATCAGCTTCTAGAAGATAGATACTATACATGTATATATTTTTGATTTTAAGATGTAGATTTTTTGTGTATTGCTTGCGGCTACACTTTATATATTTATATGACATGGATCTATAGTGTATTTGATTGGTAGCCATGATTTTATTTCATTTTGATCACGGGTATGCCTGCCTCGGTGAGACAATTTTTATTTTGTAGATGACACCTCCTAAATTCTGGTCCCTGGGCTCATCAGTTTGGTACGTTGATAAAGATTGATAATGTATTTCGGCCATCAGATTCTTTTCTGA
>JASDQU010034158.1:38985-53776 GCA_032191745.1 Picea mariana | reverse complement strand
CTGGTCCTTTACCTTTGGGGTGGACCTTTCTTGATGTTCTTCTCTCAGTATGGCCACTGACACGACCATGATTTTGCATCTCAGGTTCATGCTGCATTTGTCGCTGTAGGTCGGATAAGCTCTACAGTAGAACTGCATTAATTTTGGTTTTCTTTTCTTATTCTTTCGTCATCCTTTCATTATCGGCCTTGTAGCTTTGCAATTCGACCATGAGACTCCTCACAGTCTCAGCTAGGTCTGGAGGGGTTCCTATTGATCTTCTTTCATCAGACTCTTCGTCTCTGTTGTGGGAGCCTTCTCCCACCTCTTGGTGAGTCACCATACTCTGCGTCTGTAGATTCCCGTGGTTGATCATCCGCTTGAGTGAAAAGACAAACACTGGTTATTAGTCAAGAGTTAAATTCATTTTTATAATTTGCGCATAAATTCATAACTCTTTCTCACGCATACACAATCAGATTCTCATTTTCCAAGTTTTTAATCCTGGACCAGAGAGTCAAGTTAGGGGGCTACTCCTCATAGGGGTGCTTCGAATAGAGTTTATGCGCTACTCATGCATGATCCCAATCAGGCCGAGTGTTGTAACCATGCTCTGATACCACTTTGTAACATACCCACTACCTAGATCAAACTTTTTCATTTAGTTCTGAACAATGAGAACTCCCTAAAGATTGCATCAGTGTCATGCCGACCCTTAGCAATGGGTCTTTCATTCACCTATACAACTCTCTACCCTAACCGTGGTATTTTCCTGATGACAACTTCAAGTTTTTTGGGTTTTTTCCTTTCTAATGTCGAGGGTTCCTATGCCCTCGATTCTCTGATCTTCGAGGAGCTCTCTTCTGGCCTTAGCCCCTCCTGGCTATGCCTTGGTCCACACGACCGTGCTCATGAGACCGCAGCCTTATATTGTTTCTTTTCGTCGGGGTTTCGGGCTTTCTAATGCCAAAATGTATATTCCCTTTGGATCCGCGATCCTCCGATTCCCAACACACTCCAACTTCCACTAGTCCCCTTGGGCTAGTCCTTTGAGTCCATACGACCTCCCTCTATATGACCGCAACCATACCTCCTCATCGGGGTTTTGACACTCATGATGTCCCAACAATCTGGTTCACTGATCTCTAATTCCCAACATGCTCCTCTGCTGCCTTGGCCTCTTGGGCTAAGTCTTTAGTCCACGTGACCTCTATCTCACAATACCACAGCGTTGTCCCCCATCGGAGTTTCGGATTTTCCAATGTTGAAATGAAAACGTCCCCAGGATTCGCGATTCCTCGAATCCCAACGCATCCTTTACATGCTATCTCTCCTCGCTAGGCTCCTAACTCACATGACCACGATCCCCATGACCACAGTCTTATCCCTCATCGGGGCTACGGGGTTTTCAATGCCAAAATGTATGGGCTCACGGGATTCCCGATCCTTCGAATCCCGTCTTCCCGCTATGCTAACTGCTGGCCCCCCATAATGGTGCTTCCTACTTCTGTACTATACTGACAGCTGGCTCCCACTCATCGGGGTTTCGAGCGTCACGATTCCAAAATGCATAAACAATTTGTCTTCAGGATTCCCGATATCCCGATGACACAAACACCGATCAACAACTTCCTGTCAGGACTTTCCTCGACGATGCCGATTACTGCTATGCGTCCTCTCTTGATGGACGGTCTGATTTCTTCAAGATTTCGAGACTTGTGATGTTCCCCTTCTCACAGCCTCAGGAACTCTGATTTCTCGATGCCGAATGTCCCAACTCTCCACGGATTTCGAACACCTGTCTCCCTAAACGGACGACTCAGATTTTTGTCGGTGTTTTTACTTCGAACTTTCCCTATCTCCTATCCATAGGAATGTTGATATCCTGACTCCCGATAGCAAACCTCGATCTCCACCACGTGTATCCTCGATGGGCGGTTCAGATCTTCCCGACGTTTCGAGACTTGAAGTGTCTCAATTTTCTTGTCCTTGAGAATCCTGATATGCTGATGGCTGGACTCTCGATGGTGACCCTCTGATAGCTCCGGTTCGATCCGATGGCTGACGGGTAATTGGACCAAGATCTAACGGTCTAGATCCATCCTTCTTGCGCACACTCCAGAGACTAAACTCTGAGCGTCTTAACCTGACCCAACGACCAACGGGATTTCTGATGAGATCCAACGGATCAGATTATCCCACCTTGTGCATTCTTCCACTACTTCGTGGATGTGGAAAGATCAATGGTCCAAATGTTGTCCTGGGTCTTGGGATCTACGATCCCAATTTCCTCGTTGTTCACGAAGATAGAGGAAAAAAGGGGCAAGGTATGTAACGCCCTCGTTACTTCCGTCAATCTAACGGTCGTGAATGGCTATGGGTTATCCGACGAGATCTCATTCATCGATTTGTTACATATCCCTACACTGCTGCCTCAAAACCTTAAGAGGGTCATTCCTCCTCGTACAGGGTTAATGAGACTTGCGCGTTCAAGTCCTTTTTCTGGGTTCTTGGTGAACCTTTCTAAGGAGGGAGTCTCTATGAAGAGATCTATACCGGGGCATTTACGAAGGTAGATAAGGGTAAACAGCTTCCCGAGAACGGGCTGGAAGCCTAACTTGGTTTGACTCATGCCTAATTAAATTCATTTATCAACATAAGCCATTCGTGGTCTTTATGTTATAAGCATATATCTAACATTACTTATCAAAACACTGCACAGACATTCTTATACCGTAATTGTTCACCATTTCACAGGTTATGAGCATATATGTCAGCATATGAATTTCAAGATGCAATATGAACAAAACACTTATCAGAAATAACTTTAGAAGTGGGTGCAACTACTGAGAGGGGTGTTCGTTTTCTCCCAACCGTAGGCGTAGAGACTCCCAGTGGATTTAACACTAGCCACTCCTGAGCTGAGACCACGACACCGTGAGACTGCGTCTCTCTGTCTACCAGTGACCAGGAGCGAAGGTTGCAATCCTCCCTCTCTGCTATCACTCAATCTGCGTAATGCCAGAGTTCCCCTCACGTCTGCCCCCCACAATCGCTTCTACCATATGCCTTATCGTCTCATGAGGTTGCGTGTGGCACGATTACCCTCGTGCTGATTAGGCCTGATGGCTCTACGGATGGGCGGTTCACCATCCCATCCCTCATCAAGCCGCCTGCATACCAGCCTGCGAGTCATTAAATTTGGGGGCCAGTGAGCCGCTTTTGGTTCTCCGGGCCAGTGGAGTCCAAATACGGTATTAATTCTTGGTGGAAGTTAACGCCACCTTTTCAGGTGCCTTCCACTGCCATCGTGGTCTCTTTTCTGCACATCCCCTCTCAGCAGTCTTGCAATAAATTCAAAATGTCATTATCATTCATTGACCTTTTCCTCAAGGTCTCTTTACATCACATATTCATATTTATGAGTTTTCCATAGTTCTTGGCCAGTCCAGTTATATTTACAAGCTGGGGGAAACAGGGTATTACAAAAGGTCTCAATGTGTAGAATAACGTCATGGTCCTAGAAAAATTGGAAAATTTTTAATCCAAAAAATGTCATTTGATTCCTCAAAATTGCCCCGGAAGGTTCTTGACCCCAATTTTCTAAACCAAGACTTGCCACTAAAATGGCCCTGCAAGTTGATTCCTCCAATTTTTTCCACTTTGAAAGGATCGAGATATATGACAAATAATATAATAATCCAATATGGATCATACCTCCCCATTTATGGAGGCTTTTGGTCCCCAAAATATTGATTGAATGAGGTGAGAAAATGTTTCCTCTACCTTCTCCCTAAAGTACCACTTTACTTTGCTTGGAAGTTGTCCTTTCAACCCCATCTGCCAAAGGTCATGTTGCCTCTGTCTTGTAATTCTGGACCACTTTTGCAAAACTCTGTCTTCTGCTAAGTCTCCATGAGCATCTGGTATTAATTCCTCTATGGAAGGTATGACCTGCCCCTTGCCCTAATCCAACATAGAAGGCTCATAGAGTTGAGATTCTCCACATTCAATACTGAGTAAATGCACATGTATTTGGTTAGACTGAGTCTATAGACATTATCTCCCACCTTTTTCGATACCTCAAAAGGACCATACCACAAATCATTTATCTTCTTTCCAAGACCTTGTATCATTTCCTTATTCAGTGTAATCATACTCTGTGTCCTACTCTAAATGTTTTCTCTGTTATGTGTTGGTCATGTCTAGCCTTGTACTTTTCCTATGACTTCTTCAATGTCTCTTGTACTTGTAAATGAATCTCCTTGATCTTCTCAACAAATTTTTCTTCTTTTAATGCATCTCCTATGAGGTCCTCCCTGACTCCCCCTTGTTGTCCATATACAACATCTAAGGGTGAAGGTGAAAAATATCCAAAGAAAGTTTCAAAAGGTGACTTATTAGTAGAAGTGTGGACTAGTATGTTATAAGAGTGTTGTATACAGATTTTATTTTCATCTTAAGTTTTCGAATGCTTCTGATTGTAACCCCTCAAAAGATGCACCAAAAAACTATTGACTACTTATGTGTTCCCATATTTTTGTGGATGGAATGTTGTAGACCTCTTCAACTTAGTGTCCATCTTCTCCCACAATGTAGTCGAAAATGCACTAAGAAATATGGTATCCCTATCCGAGATGATGCTCCTTGGTATCCCAAAGAGAACCCATACATGTTCAACAAACAAGTTTGTTTCTTCATGTCCCTTGTTGGTATTTTTACAAGGCATGATAATGTACATTTTGTTGAACCTGTCAAATACCACAAATAAATAGTCACATCCCTTTAGTTTGGTTGGTAAACCTCCCAGAAAATCCATGGAAATTCTTTCCCAAGGTCGAATGGGTACACGTAAAGGATGGTATAGACCTTTCTTCTTGTTGTTGGGATTATTGTTACAACAAAGTATACATTCTCTAATATATTGTGTTACATATTCTTTCATTTTGGTCCAATACACATACCTTTGTAAATTGACAAATATCTTTCCAACACCAAAATGCCCTAAAACGTTAGAGGTGTGAGCCTCTCTATTATATTGCAATCGTTTACCTTTAGGGACATATAGCTTGTCTATATTGTAGAGTAAATCACTTGGGAAATGATAGTCAGTCTTTCTGTCGCCTTCTTCCGTATGAATTTGGCCTTATAGCTGCTGAAACACCTCCTTGAAGTCGTCATCTTCTATGTATGCCTCTTTATATGCATCATGGGTAAAATACTGAATGTGAATCAAAGTTCCCAAATCTGTAATATTGGATGTGGGTGGTTGTGAAAGCATGTCTGCCAACTTATTTGTGCTACACATATTATACTTTATGACCAAATGAAATTTATATAAAACCCCATCCACTTGTAATGTTTGGTTTGTTGTATATTACTCTAGGCCTGCAAATACTATAGTGTCTGGTCATATATGTGGATGGTATCCTTTCCCATCATATAGTTCTTCCACTTTTTGATGGCTTGTACCAAGGTATAAAGATCCTTGTCATGGGTAGGGTACTTGAGAACCGCCCCATGAAATACTTCAGAATGATAGTAGACGAGCCTTCCTCCCTGCATCGATACTGCTCCCATTACATACCAAATTGCATCTGTCTCCACTTCGAAGGGATTCTCTAAGTTTGGTAGTGCAAGCATTGGTGCTTGAATGATCTTTCTTTCCAGATCATCAAAGGACTTCTTTTGATTCTTCCCCCACTAGAAACTCTTACCACTATTTGTTATGGCTTGGAGTGGTGCAACTACTGCTGAAAACGAAGCTACGAACTTCCGCAAGTATTTTGCTTCCCCCAAATTACTCCTAACTCCAATGACGTTTGTAGGAGCTGGCCATTAATGATGGCCTCCATATTTGTAGGACGTGTCTTGAGCTCCCCTCAACTAGTCACATACCCCAAATACACCAAAGAATTATGAGAAAACTCACATTTCTTGAGATTGGCTAGTAGTTGGTGATTTTTCAGAGTCTTTAACACCTGCATAAGATGTGATATGTGCTCCTCCCAGGAAGCACTATTAAATAATGTATCATTCAAATAGAGAATAACAAATGAATCTAGATAAGGGCATAAGAAACCATTCATTAGTCTCATAATTGTAGTTAGTGCATTGCATAAACCAAATGGAATAACCAACCACTCATACAAAACTTTCCTTGTCTTGAAGGAAATATTCTAGGTATATTCTTCTTTGACTCATACATGGTAATATCCTGATTTCAAATCCGACTTAGTGAAGTACTTGGCATGTTGCAATTGGTTAAAAAAATCATAGATCCTTGGTAGAGGGTATCAAATATTCAATGTAATCTTGTTCAATGCCCTATAATCGATGCACATTCTCCAAGTCCCATCCTTCTTGGGTACAATTATGATGGGTGAGGTACTTGGTCAAATCACACCCTCCAACAACTACTACCTCTACTTCTTCACTTCATTCACTTATAGAACATAATGTCTATATGACCCAATATTCGACAACGGAGAGTCTGGCAATAATTGTATTCCATGTTCCACTTCCCTCTTGGGTGGTATCCCTTTAGCCTCCTTGAACAGTCCTTTGTATTCATGTAGAAACTTCTCCAACTGATGTTTATGTTCTTTAGTACACCCCTCTAGTGATTCCTTCATTCTCATTGAATCATCATCAGACTGATTTTCTCTTAAGAAAATAAAAACATATTTCTTACTAGAACTAATTAACTTCTTGACTTGGTTGACACTTACCAGTGAGATATTTGACTTTCCTTTATGTGCGTTGATGATGTAGGAATTCCCATACTTGATCAATTGGTATTGGTTATCTTTCTGCATGAAGATTGCATCCATCATATACATGTAAGGGCTTCCAAACACTACTCCACATACATCAAGGGGTACTACATCCAATTCCACTTCATCAATAAAATCAACACTTACAACAAATTTAATCTTGCACTGTTTTGTCACCTTTATATCTACATCCTTGTTTACTCAACCCAATGGATAGGGGCTAGGATGATTGTGAACCTCCAATCCAAGCTTCATGACTAGATCCACTGCTATGATATTATCATGTGAACCAGAGTCTAATAGAGCATCTATCTTGGTCTTCTTGACCTAAACCTTGATGTGGAAGAGCTTGGTCATGTCCTTCTCTTCCTGGTTATGAAGGGTACTTAGATTCACCTCCTTCTGCATAGATGTGCACAAAAATTTTTATCCACATCTGAGCTAGTTTCAACCTGATTGATTGAATCTTTGGCAAGAAGGTTGTTTTTATTTTCGTTCTTCTTGTGGTTCTTCGGGTTCAGCTGTAGATGTAGTTTCCAACATTTTTTCTCGGTGTGGACATCAATGTTGCAATGATTTCAATGGTTTATGGGATCTTTACTCTGATGTGTAGTGTTTTTTTTCCTATTATCTTTTCCCCGTTTCTACTTCTTCTTCCCCTCGGAAAATTTCTGGTTCTCTTTCTGATTCAAACCACTTGGCTGCCCCTTCTTTTCACTATGTTTTCTAGGTATTGTGCATGTGCACATGCCTCATCCACTGTCCTTGGATTGATGAGCATCATCATATTTCATAGATGACTGTGTAAATGCCCTAGATAATTAAGGAGTACATCTAGGTTCTTGGGAGAGATACCTATCATGATTGTCATATTTCTTAATTTAATGGTGTACTCATGTACACTTTTCCCCTGCCTCTGCTTGAAATAGTGAGACCATATCCATTGGTCCTCTACATACCCAATAGGGTAGAATTGAGATTTTATGAGGGTTTTGAAGTCCTCCCACCTAATTATTGGTGGATCACCCTCCAGCCCAAGTGTTTCCATGTGGATTTCCCACCAGGTTAAAGCATGCCCCTCTAACTTCAATCTTGCAAATGAAGTATTCTTCTCTTCATCTATATGGTGAACACTAAAATAAATTTCTAGTTGTTGCAACCAATTATTCAATTTTAATGCAACGATCTCACCTTGGTATGGATTTATGCTCACTTTCTCTTCTAGCATTAATAGGTAATGTGAAGGGTTAACGATACTCGAACTCAGTTTCTATTTCTTGGATTATTTTCATGAATCCTTTCCTAAGTCTCCTCGATCTCTTTATTTCTCCTTCGATTGAATTTTTGAATTATAGCCTCCATCATCTCCGAACGGTCCCAACTTGCTTACTAGAGCCGCCATGAGGAGGTTCATATTGCAATTGATGTCGGCAAATTTCACTTCCAACCTCTCAAATATCTCTTCTTTTGGATCTCGAGGGTGCTTATGAACAAACTCGTCCACCATGGCTAGGGTTTCGAATTCTCTTTAATTTGATTCCCAGATATTGCAACTTCCCAAAAATACCCAAATAAAAAACCTACTCTGATACCAATATGATCTGTAAAATCTCGTAATATTTGATGCAGGAGCATTGCCATCAACATTCAATGAGGCCAAGTGGAGGAAAACTCAACATCCATCGCGCACATTCAAATTGGTTTTCGATTCTAAGGAGAGCACATTACTTTAATGTTTTGAAAATAATGTAATTAAAGGCCCGCAATATTTTAAGGCATGAGCCATTGTAAACAATCCAGGAGATTGTAATTTATTAATTCCCAAAGGATTGTACATATTTGGAGCATTGACTCATATCTATATTGTAAATGCTCATTTATTTTTAATAAGCTTAGTGGTAGAATTATTTAATTATGATGTGAAAGCACTAGAGTAGTTGGAAGGAAGGCTCGAGAATCCCCTCCATGTATAAATGTTTGTAATATATGACCAAAAGAGGTTGCTGAATATTATTGTAATTGTTTTTGAAGCTTATTGTGAGTGCTGCCAAAGAGAGAAGCTGAGAGTTGCAAGAACACTTTGTAAATGTTTTGTTGGAGGAATATAATAGAGGAGAATTGTTTCAAATGTCTGAGTTTCTTATCTTTGAGTTAATTGGTTAATGTTATGTTATATATTTTCTGTGTTTATATGCATGTGTGTATTTCATGGTTAAATGAATGAACCTGTAATGTTCTATAAGTTTCAATTGTTTCTCTTTTGAAATCCCGGTGCAAAGAGTGCACAGTGGCCTCGCAGGGAGTGTGAAGGCATAGTCATTTTCAGACTCGATAACTCAGGAGATGATCCATATTTTATGAGAAGAATGAATTGAATACATATTATTAAAATATGCTTAACACATAATAACAGAGATACAATAAACTAGTTTTCCATTCAATAAGGAAATAAGATGAAACTGTAAAATGCAACAGAAAACAAGCTTGCTGGAATGGTGGTGGCTTATCTATGAGAAGAGATGTGATGGATGCGCTCATTCATAAGAATATGATTACAATGAGGCTCTGATTGCCTTTTTACAATAATCAAGAATGTCAAAAACCTTAAACATCCAAAAACCTATCCCTAGGAGATGAAGCGCCAAAAGTCATGTGGGTCCCGTTTGGGTAAGTTAGTACATCAACTTCTCGGGGTCGTAACTTTTGCATACGATCTTTGTTTTAGGCACACGATAGCTCGTTGGAAAGGTCTAACCGAGAAGAACGATTTTTGACTTGCCTAGGTTAGTGCTAGTAGCATTCACCTAGGCCCCAAATCCGCAAAAAATGTCGTTTAGGTCCTCAAAATGACCCCGAAAGTTTGGAACGCGAAAAACTGTCGAAAAACTACCAAGGTGGAAAACTGTTTTTCGAGCCAGTGGAATAGGTGGGTGGCCACCGATATCCACCTAGATAAATCCTCCCTCCTTAGGAAGAAATGGTATCCATTGCATTGATTTCCCCCATAAGATGAGGAAATTTATGCTAAATTTGGGCCCGAGTGAGCCACTTGCCTTGGTGCAGGAGCTGCCCTGCTTTGATGACTCGATAAAGCTAGATCCCTTGATGTCGAGTGCCCTTGATCTGTGTGTCCATAATCTGATCAATGTATGCCCGTTGCACGCAGTCAGGGTTGAGATTTGTTGGTGTCAACTTCTCTGCTATCTCTGAGGTGTCCAATAATGGTGGGAAATATGGCCGAAGCAGAGCCACGTTGAAGACTGGGTGCATGCCAAGGAAAGGGGGAATGTTGAGCTCAAAAGTAATATCACCCACAACCTTGGTTATGGTGTATGACCCATAAAGGAGCGGGTGAAGGTTCTGATGGGGCCCTCTAAGGTGTTCCTTCTACAAGTGCAACCAAACTTTTTTTCCCTCATGAAACTTATGTGGCACCCGATGTTGATCATGGCGCTGCTTGTACTTGGCAATAGACTTCTCTAGAATATCCTAAACCCATTGGAGGATGTGTTGGATCCACTCAATGAACCGAGTGGCTTTGTGAGCATCTAGTGGAGCAGTGGACGAGTTGGCCAAGGTGGTCTCCAGGGGTAGTACAACATCCATGGGGTCCAATGGTTGGAATCCCAACCCCAACTGAAAGGGGATGTGACCAGTCGAGCTATGCAGGGATCGGTTGTAGCTATGATGGACATAGGGAAGATTCTCATCCCATGTGTGGGGGTGTTTTGAATTGTACATGCCCAGGTTATGTACGATCATCAGATTTATGACCTCAGTTTGACCATCTGTCTGGGGGTGGAAGGCAATGGATTTGGTGAGCTTGGTATCCAACAGTGACAAGAGGATCGACCTGAATGTGCTAAGGAATCGACTGTCATAGTCTGAGATAATGGTTTGTGGGATCCCAAAATGTACCCATACTTGTTCAAAGAAGATATTCACAATGGATTCTGCTGTGATGTTCTTCTTGCAGGCGGCTAGAATCACCATCTTGGAAAAACGATCAATAACCACAAAACACAGTCATTTACCCTCTTGGTGGACGGGAGACCTGACATGTAGTCCATTGATATGGATTCCCACGACCTATCAGGAGTAGGAAGATGGGTGTACAAGCCTTGTTTCTTAGTGGTTGGTTTGGTAATAACGCAGACAATGCAGGAGTTGATATACTTGCCGACATCCCGTCGAAGTTTAGGCCAGTAGAAATGTTTCTGCATCACTGCCACTGTCTTTTCGATGCCAAAGTGTCCTGCCACCCAACTCTAGTGAGATTCCCAAATCAACTTTGCATGCTCTCTTGATGGAATGCAAAGATTTCCCAGACGACACAACAACGTGTCCTGAATATGGAAATTAGTGACCACTGAGTTGGCACCCAACATTTGGTAGGTGGTGGAGACATCATGGTCTGTATCATAGAGGTGGGTCCATCTAGAGGTCTTGTATCTACAAGAGTCTAGCACCGTGGTGAGTGCCGTGACTGGAGGTCAGCTGAGGTAATCAATAACTCGGTTGGTACTTCCTGTTTTATACTTGACGATGAGGTGGAACTACTGTAAGTATGTGGACCACTTCTGATGGTAGCCATTCTGTAATTTTCCTTGGGTATGCATGAACTGTAGTGGTTTGTGATGAATGTGGATGATTGTCTCCTTCCGAAGAATGTAATGTATCCACTGGCAAGATTGAAAAATGGAGTACATTTATTTGTCGTAAGTAGGGTACTTACAAATAACATCTGATAGTGTCTCACTATGATATGCCATGAGGTGGCTGTGTTGAGTGAGAACGATGCCCACAACATAGTCTGAAGCATCTGTCTCAATCTCAAAGGGATGCTTGAGGTCCAGTAATGAAAGTACTGGGGATGAGAACAAACGCTTCTTCAAGTCATCAAATGCTCGTTGTTAGGACAAGCCCCACACAAAGTTTTCCCTACCGCCACCCCTAGTTACTTGGCTGAGGGCCCATGCGATATGAGAGAATATCAACACGAACCTGCGATAGAAATTGGTGAGGCCCAAGAAGATCCGAAGTTCAGTGAGTGTGGTTGGGGCTGGCCAATCACAAATGATCTGGATCTTGGTTGGATCCACATACACACCATTATGATCAATGATGTAGCCTAAGTAATGGACCATGTCCATGCCAAAGGATCATTTTTCCAAGTTTGCGTATAGTTTGTACTACTGGAGGGTGTGCAGAACATGCTAAATATGCTTCAAGTGTTCCGCCCAAGTCTTGATGTATATTAGGATGTCATCCAGATACAACACTACAAAAGTATTGGTGAAAGGTCGTAGGATATCGTCCATCATCCTCATAAAAGTTACTGGAGCATTTGTCAAACCAAATGGAATGACCAACCATTCAAAAATACCTTCTTTTGACTTGAAGGCGATCTTCCATACATCTATCTATTCTATTGGGACCAGGTGGTAGCCAAACTTCAGATCAATCTTACTGAAGTATTTGGCTCCCGTGAGCTGATAAAGGAGGTTTTCGATTTAGGGAATCAGGTACCAGTTTTAGACTGTGATTTTATTCAGGGCTCGGTAATCAATGTAGAATTTCCATGTCCCATCTTTCTTCTGCACCAACACGATTGGGATCCCACAAGGCGATGAGCTAGGATGGATGTGCCCCTTGTGGAGCAGTTCTTGTATCTTCCTCTTGATCTCCTCGTTTTCTAATAGAGAGTGGCTATAGACTGACCCATTGGGTAGTGGTGCACCTGTGGTCAGATTGATCGAATGCTTGACCTAGCAGTGCATAGGTACCCCAATAGGAGAGGAGAAGATATCTGAGTATTATTCCATGAACTTATCCACTTTATTTTGTTGTGTGGAGAGATCGGTTGCAAAGGCCCTGGATGTGGCTGTGATATTTCGCTCACTCTAAGAATGAATCACAAAGAAGACAAATTTACAGGGTTGAGAGATGACCTTGCTACATTTCTTGGCAGAGATCAAGGAAATATCACTAGGAGGGACTGCCTCAGGTATCCTGTACAATTTCCTATTCAAAGTATTAATAACACTACGAGGCCTAGACTTATATACAACATGACGTTTCTATAAATAAGGTTGGCCCAAAAGAAAATTACAAACTTTGAGAGGAGCAACATTAGACAATACCTCATCTTTGAAAGGATTGATTTCATACCACGATCGACATTTTTAGCTAATGCAAAGATCGATTCCTTGGCGGAGCAATCCAATGGTGTGGGGTTGTGGGTGCGGCATTGTCGGTAGGGCAAGGGCCTTGATGACGTATGCTGAGATGAGGTTATTCTAGCTACCACTATCAATGATGAAGTGCAGTGGGGTTCCTTTTACCCACATGTATGAATGGAAGAGGCACTCACCTTCTTCTATCTCATTTGGTTCACCATACTGGAGCTTGGTGGTAGAAACAATGTTGGAAGATTGGTTGTTGTCATTGATGTCAACCCTAGTCATGGGTTTTGGAACACAAGATTGATAAAGGTATTTGGACATGAAGGACAATGCACATGCATATACAACACCCATGGATGGATACTATACATCATGTTGTTTCCGATGGTATGTGGCACGTCACATGGATCCTCACGGTTGAGGAGAAATGAATTTTTGAAGATGACAAAGTGAATTGAAGAAGGAAGTACTTGTAGGCCCTGGAGATAATTAAAGAAAATAATTACAAAATAAGAAAGTGTCAGGTCGGGTCTAATGTTAAAAGGAAGTGACATAAATGGTATAAATAAACATCATTATACATTCATTTGATACAAGTCGAATTTAAGAGGAAATAAGAAGTAAAGAAGGCCGAATTTCAAGGGAGGCTGAAGTCTTTTGGTGATGTGTTCTAAGATATGTTATTTTCAGGTCATTTTACCATTTTTGGTATAAATTTTTCTCTAGAATGATTCAGATGGTGAAATTGCTATGGTATTGAGAAGACATATCAAGGTACCTCTGGTAAAACGTTTAGCTCTTGATTCACTATAATTATGGAGATACACTTTGTGGAAAATAGGGTTTGTGACCAGTCCTGAAGCTAGTCAATAAACAGGTGTTCCGGGTAAAACAATCATAACTTCTTCATCGAGAATCCAAATTATGTGGGACAAATTTCATTGGAAATAGTACGGACTGTAGTTTCTTGTGTGCAAGTTTTAGAATTGGATGTTAATTATTGAGCGCGGGGCATTCTGTGCAAGTTCACTCTCATGAATAGACCATAATTGAATAAAGTCTACCATTCTTTCTATAACCTCTTTTTGGGGAGGATTCAAGGAGTAAAAATTGGAGGAGTTTCAGAGAATCATTGTGTAATATTATCTACAGGATCAGGGTAATCCAAGAATTGAAGAATTGCAGAAATTGAAGAAGTCTCAGGAAGCATTATCAGGTTCTATGTGATGATTGGTTGATGGTGATGATTTAATGTAAATTTTTATTATCTCTCATATATTCTTGGGTGGAAGAAAGGGGCAAGGATGGAGAGTTAAAATCTCTCTTGATATTGGAGGATTTTATCTTCTTCTTGGAGGTTTATCCCTCCCTTTACATTTGGAAGTTGTAGCTACCTTGGAAGTCATTACTTCCCTTGAACAATAACTATTGATTATTTCTCATATATTGTGCATGGTGTATTGTGGTGTAATGGTGCAACTCTTATACTATTTTTCATTGCTCATTGGATATAGTTGAATGGTTTAAGTATAAGTTGAAAAAGGTTTTAAATTGTACTTGATATTGATTCACCCCCCTCTCAGTATCAACAATTGGTATCAGAGCGGGTTACCTTCAGTACAGTTTAACTACTGGAAGGAAGATCCTAAGAAGAAATGGAAGACAAAATTCAAAATGGGTTTCCACCATTTGATGGAAGAAAATTTGAATACTGGAGTAATAGAATGGAATCTTACTTGAAAGCTCTTGGGGCAGATGTTTGGTTCTCATTTGCTTCAGGATACAATGCTTTGAAGAAACCAAAGACTGCAACTCAGAAGGAAGCAAAAAGGAACAACAAATTGGCAATAG
>JASDQU010034158.1:28119-38885 GCA_032191745.1 Picea mariana | reverse complement strand
TTGTGGTCCAAAACCCATGACTAGGGATTTTGGACCACAAGATTGATAAAGGTATTTGGACATGAAGGACAATGCACATGCATATACAACACCCATGGATGGATAGTATACATCATGTTGTTTCTGGTGGTATGTGGCAAGTCATGTGTATCCTCATGGTTGAGGAGAAATGAGTTTTTGAAGATGATATAGTGAATTGAAGAAGGAAGTACATGTAGGCCCTCAAGATAATTAAAGAAAATAATTACAAAATCAGAAAGTGTTAGGTCAGCCCTAATGTTAAAACAAAGTGACATAAATGGTATAAATAAACATCATTATACATTCATTTTATACAATTCAAATTTTAGAGGAAATAAGAAGTAAATAGGGCCGGATTTTAGGGGAGGATGAAGTCTTTTGGTGATGTGTTCTAAGGTATGTTATTTTTAGGCCATCTTACCATTTTTGCTATAACATTTTTTCTAGAATGAGTCAGATGGTGAAATAGCTGTTGTATTGAGAAGACATATCAAGGTACCTCTATTAAAAATTTTAGCTCTTGATTCGCTATAATTATAGAGATACACTCTGCGGAAGATAGGGTTTGTGACCAGTCCTGAAGCTAGTCAATAAACAGGTGTTCCAGGTAAAACAATCATAACGTCTTCATAGAGAATCCAAATGATGTGGGACAAATTTCATTGGAAAGAGTATAGACTTTTGTTTTTGGTGTGCGAGTTTCAGAATTGGATGTTAATTATTGAGCATGGGGCATTCTGTGCAAGTTCACTCTGCTGAATAGACCAGAATTGAATAAAGTCTACCATTCTTTCTATAACCTCTTTTTGGGGAGGATTCAAGGAGTGAAAATTGGAGGAGTTTCAGAAAATACATTGAGTAATATTATCTACAGGATCAAAGTACTCCAAGAATTCAAGAATTACAGAAATTGAAGAAGTCTCACGAAGCATTATCAGGTTCTATGTGATGATTGGTTGAAGGTGATGATTTAATGTAAAGTTTTATTATCTCTCATATATTATTGGGTGGAAGGAAGGGGAAAAGATGGAGAGTTAAACTCTCTCTTTATATTGGAGGATTGTATCTTCCTCTTGGAGGTTTATCCCTCCCTTTACATTTGGAAGCTGTAGCTACCTTTGGAAGTCATTACTTCCCTTGAACAATAACTATTGATTATTTCTCATATATTGTGCACGGTGTATTGTGGTGTATTGGTGTAACTCTTATACTATTGTTCATTGTTCATTGGATATAGTTGGATGGTTTAAGTATAAGTTGAAAAAGGTTTTAAATTGTACTTGATACTGATTCACCCCCCTCTCAGTATCAACAAACAGTGGAACTGGGTTCCACATCAATGATCTGTCTTCCCCTATATGGTTCTGACTCAGAGTCGGAACCCACAGCTGATTCAGAGGCTTTCACTTCGGCCACCAATGAATTCTTTGAGAAGAAATCAACAATGTTATGCCAATGGCTCTTATGGAAGTCACACCACTTCCTGGTATCTTTCTTTGTCTTTCCGGTGTCCTTCTTTTCTTGCGGATTGGAATGGTTGTCCTGTTATCGTCCATCTTTTCTCTGTCCTTTTTTCTATGGGTTGGGGCCACCCTTTCCTGGATTTTTCCGTGAGGGGTTCCCAGGCCCAAATTTTCACATTTTTTTTTAGTTTCTATTCGATTTTGACGACATATCGGTAGGCTATGCCCAAGGACGAGATGTCCAAAAATTCCATTTGGGTAGGGATGTATCTATGCAGAGCACCATGATACTTAAACACCATATGTCACTCTAAATCTTTGATACCCATCTTGGTGCGCAAGGTATGGAATATATTTGTGAACTCTGGCACTGCTTGGTATCTTTCTTGCCGCAGTGTCATCCATTTGGTATACAAGTCATCATAACTTCCAACAAGGTAGTATTTTTCCTTAATAGCATCACTGAAGGATTCCCATGTGGCCATGACTTTAAATAATGAGGGATCCTTTGTTTCCTTTTTCTCACAAAAAATTCCCCACCAAGATTTGACACAGGGAACAAATTTGAGGAGCGCAAATACAATGTTTTCTCTATTCAAAAAGTTATGGATAGAAAAATACCCTTCTAGTAGATTCAACCACTTCTCTACAACATTTTCATCTATATGACATTCAAATATAAGAATATCAAAGTTGATTTGTACCTTGAAAGGGGTGACGCCTCCGCTCGAGGAAGATGCATCGCCTGTTGGTAGCCGTCGAAGGATTTACGTGAAAATATCCATCATCTCGTTCCTCTGTTGCATGAGGGATGCCTCAAGAAACATTTTGAAAAGATCTCCTGTCCCATCATTTTTCTTCTCTCTTGCCATGAGAGGTCACTTGGGCGTGTGAGAGATTTTGTCCTCAAGAGAAACAAGCTCGAGAACCAATTCTTTTTACCCTGACCTCGTTGGGGACATGCATTAAGATGACAGGGAGCAGATCGCTCTGATACCATTGATCCAGATTTTATGAACAAAATGAAATGAATACAGATTATTAAAATATGCTTAACAAAAAATAACAAAGATACAGTAAATTGGTTTTCTATTCAATAAGGAAATAAGCCGAAATTGTAAAATGTAGCGGAAAACAAGTTTGTTGGAATGGTGGTGGATTATCTCTGAGAAGAGATGTGACGGCTGCACTCATTCGCAAGAATATGATTACAATGAGGCTTTGAATCTTTTTTACAATAATCAAGAATATAAAAAACCCTAGACATGCAAAAACCTAACCCTGGGAGATGAATTTCCAAAAGTCATGTGGGCCCTATTTGGGTAAGTTAGTACATCAACTTCCCTGGGTCATAAATTTTTCATAAAATATCCATTTTAGGCGCATGATAGCCCATTAGAAAGGTATAACCGAGAATAAATATTTTCGACTGGCCTAGGTCAATGTATTTTTCTAGCTGGGCCCCAAATCCCCAAAAAACGTCGTTTAACGCCTCAAAATGGCCCCAGAAGTTTGGAACCAAAAAACTATCGAAAAACTGCCAAGGTGGAGAACTATTTTTTCGAGCCAGTGGAATAGGTGGGTGGCCACCGATATCCACATGGATTAGGAGAGATAGAATGAATTTCATAGAGTGAGTGTAAGGAGTGCACATATACCCGACTAAGTTTAAAATCTCAAAGGTAAGACCCATGCAAGGTGTGCAGAGGGCCAACACTTTGTGAAGTGTTGAAAAAGTCTCAAGGTGAGAAAGCATAAGGAGTGCACAAAAGATTTTGTAAGTCTCAATATCATGAGAAGTAGTGCAAGGTGTGTGCCCAAGCCTAATTCCTTTGAAGTTGACAAAACTCAGGAAGGGTAGCCAGATTTAACTCTCGAAAGAAAGAATTCCTTTTGTTAAGAGGATGAACAGACGAGATCCATTCAGAAGGAGCAGAGGTTTTCACAACCATCAGATTTGGGAAAGGTGCACAAGTGATAACCCTTGAAGTCCTTCGGACTTTGCAAATCAAATTTTTTTAGGGTGTGTACTGTGGAGGAAGCAAATTTCCCTAAGTCCTAGGATCCAAAGTAAATCTAGGCCGTTGGTCGTGAGTACACGTGTCCACAGATAGAGCGTGTTCTAAAATTAGCCACTGTGGAGAATTGGAGGTGAAGTTGCAAGAGTGAGCAAAGCTCCCAAAGATCCAAAGCTCAGAGCAGATCCTGACCATTAGCAGAAGTACCACATGTCATAATATTTCTAGTTATTCGAAAGTTCAACAATCCGGGAGAACGAAATAGTAAAGTGTTAAGGTTCGAGAACGCCCGAAGGCCAGAATACCCGAGTAGATCTCAATCATTCATTGAGAGGGACACATGGAACTTAGATCCAGTCCTTCACTAGTTCTACACTCTGAAGGTTTTGAAGAGTTGTGTCATGAAAAGCTCCAAAGTCTGGAGCATGGAGTAAACAGTGATCGTTGATCTAGGGCGGACGACAACCGTTTGATTTGCTAATTCGGAGTTTGTGTATTTGAAGGAATTGCATGTTGGAGAGGGTAAAAATCCTAAAGCCCAGAGTCCCAAAATATCTATGAGCCGTGGATCTCAGCACATATTGTGAACCGTTGATCTCCGTATTTGTTCGGTTGTTCAGAAATTGAAACTTCAGGAGGATTGTAGAGTATTGTTGTTGGAAATCTCGAAGCCTGGAGCTATGAAGTGTCATAGCCCTGAAGTGTCGAATTTCCCACCATTTAAAGTTTTAGCCTATTGTTTTGGCCTGAGGTTACGTGGACTTCTCCGTTGAAGTGACTAGACCCTCAGAAACTTGAATTTTCATGCAGTATAATATTAAAGGCACGTGGTAGAGAGTTTCGAGGGCTCAACAAGAGTTTGAGATATAACTTAGCTCCTTAGTGTGAACAATCCCTAGACTGGGAGGTCACGCAAGCCCCATGAGGTGGTGGGAGTGATGCATCAATTAGTATCAGAGAGGGATTCTGTTTGTAGACAATAGACACAGAGAACAAGTGGAAAAAGAGAAAATGGCTACTGAAGGCCATAGACAAGGTCTGAGAGGAGACCACAAGCAGATGAACAAAGAGGATATGGATAAAGATCTCAATGAGACTAGAGAGGATCTCAAGAGTTTAATGTTGCAATGGCAGAGAATGCAACAAGGAAGCTAGAGGTATGAGTGGCCCATGAAGGGGAAGGTAAAGTGGCCTATTCAGTATTTGATTTCTAGGAAGCAAAAGTAGATGTTGAAGAGGTGGTTGAGGTAAGTGGAAAACCTCAGTGAAATAGAGGAGGAGATGGTTTACATATATGAACTAGAAATTGGAGAGAGCCTCAATGAAGGGGAAGAGAGATCAGTTGAAGATATCACAAATTTTCAGGAGGGAAATGTGAATAGATCAGTTGAAGATCTCGTAGACTGCCAGGAGGGAGAAAATGAAAATTCAGGTTTCCAAGTGGGAAAATAGGAGGTGAGACTGTATGAGAGTCTTGAGAAATCAGAGGAGAGTTTATATCAACAAGGAGTGATAACATGAGAGGAGGAAGAGGCAGGAGAGAAACCTCATCAACATGAAGATTCATGTGGGGTTGCAGATGAGGAAGGATAGAAACCTCATCAACATGAAGATTCATGAAGATGATGAGAAGTTAAATACTTAAACTCTTGAGGAGGAAGATCAGAGGTGAAATTTGATTATTGGGGGAGTCAATATATTCCTACCAAGAATCCCATCAGAGGCCAGTGCATGTGTTGTACATGAGGAAGTGATGCATGAGGCATCTAGGGAAGAGGCCATGGGGCCAAATGTTTTTAAAACTAACAATGCATGTGTTGCAGGTGAAAAATAAGGAAGACAACCATTAAAGACTATCATGGAGGAGGAAGAAGGGGAAGCATCTTCCCAAAGTTTGGAGGGAAGAGAGTACCTTAACCATGTTTTTATGGTAGGGGAGATTAGAGTATCTCTTGCAGAGGGATTAGAAGAAAAGTCCAATGAAGATGTTTCTTGTAAGGAAGCTGAAAGACAACACACATATTCTATCATTTCAGAAGATAGAAAGAGGAGGAAAGAAGAGCATTCCATAGAATTTCTCATAAATTGCATCAAGGGAGATGAATGGAGGACAACTGCAGAATTGGAACCTACAGCAGGAGAGAGAGAAGACAACATAGATTTTGATGATCTATGTGAAGAATTGTAAGCCCTGGGAGAATGAATAATAACCTAGAGTAGGCTCATCCAACAGGTCAAGTTGGATATTTATGAAGAGGAGGAGATGTAGCAGAGAAAACTACAAAAGAGAATACAACCCATGGAAAAGATGGACAGGGAGATAGATAATATAATAAGGCTGATGTTGAAGTCAACAAAAGAGACAATAAAAAATAGGTGGAGGGTGAAAAGGGGAGACTGCAGTGGCAAGATAAATGAATCTCTCC
This sequence comes from Picea mariana, assembly GCA_032191745.1. Lineage (NCBI taxonomy): Eukaryota > Viridiplantae > Streptophyta > Pinopsida > Pinales > Pinaceae > Picea > Picea mariana. The sequence continues at coordinate 32,957 of JASDQU010034158.1, read as the reverse complement.
AACATAAAATCTGGAAACCAAGAGGAGAGATTGAAAAAAAAACATCATAAAAGAAGATGAGCAGGTGGACAGCTCCAGAGTGAAGTTTGGGACCTAGGAGGATCCAACACATCAACAATAGAAGATCCACGAACAAGAGCTCATGATTTTTTCAGCATTGGAGTATGATGCAAGAGCATCACGATCAACATTCAATGAGGCCAAGTGGAGGACAACTCAACATCCAACGCGTGCATTCAGTTTGGTTTTGGATTCCAAGGAGAGCGCGCCACTTTAATGTTTTGAAAATATTGTAAATAAAGTACCGTAATATTTTGAGGCATGAGCCATTTCCAAGAGATTGTAATTTCTTTAATTCCCAAAGGATTGTACAGATTTGGAGCATCAACTCATATCTATATTGTAAATTCTCATTTATTTGTAATAAGCTTAGTGGTATAATGCTTTAATTATGATGTGAAAGCACTAGAGTAGTTGAAAGGAAGGCTCGGGAATCCCTTCCATGTATAAATGTATGTAATCTATGCCGAAAACAGGTTGATGAAGATTATTGTAATTGTTGTTGAAGATTATTGTGAGTGCTTCCAAAGAGAGAAGCTGAGAGATGGAAGAACACTTTGTAAATGTTTTGCTTGAGGAATATAATAGAGGAGATTTGTTTCAAATGTCTGAGTTTTCTTATCTTTGAGTTAATTGGGTAATGTCATGTTATCTATTTTCCGTGTTTACATGCATGTGTGTGTATTTCATGGTTGAATGAATGAACCTGTAATGTTCTATAAGTTTCAATTGTTTCTCTTCTGAAATCCTAGTGCAAGGAGTGCACAGTGGCCACGTAAGGAGTGCGAAGGAAAATTCATTTTTAGACTCAATAGCTCAAGAGAGATAGAGTGAATTTCATAGAGTGAGTGTAAGGAGTGCACATATACTCGAATAATTATAAAATATCGAAGGTAAGACCGATGCATGGTGTGCACAGGGCCAAAACTTAGTGAAGTATTGAAAAAGTCTCAAGGTGATAAAATGCAAGGAGTGCGCGAGAGATTTTCTAAGTCTCAAGCTCATGATAAGTAGAACAAGGTGTGCACCCAAGCCTAAGTCCTTTGAAGTTCACAAATATTAGGAAGGGTAGCGAGATTTAACTCTCGAAATAAAGAATTCCTTTTGTTTGGAGGACGAGTGAATGAGATCTATTCATAAGGAGCAGACGTTTTCACAATCGTCGTATTTGGGAAAGGTGCTCAGGTGATAACCCTTGAAGTCCTTTGGAATTCATAAATCTGAAAGTTTTAGGGTGTGTACTATGGAGGAGCTGAATTTCTCAAATTCTCAGGATTCAAAGTAAATCTAGGTCGTCACTTGAGTACACGTGTCCACAGATCGAGCATGTTTTGAACTTAGAAAATCCGGAGAATTGGAGGTGAAGTTGCAAGAGAGAGTAGAAATCCTGAAGCTCTAAAGCTCGAAGCAGATCCTAACCATTGGAAACAATGCCACATGTCAGAATATTTCCAGTTATTGAGAAGTCCGACAATCCAGGAGAATGGAAGAGTAAAGTGTTAAGGTTCAAGAACTCATGAAGGCCCGAATACCAGAGTATATCTCAACCGTCTGTTGAGAGGGGCGTGCAGACCATAGATCTCATCCTTCACCAGCTCACACTCTGGAGGTTTTGAATAAATGTGTCGTGAAAAGATCTGAAGTTCGGAGTGAGGAGTAAACAATGACCATTGATATAGGGTGGACGACAACTGTATGATATGCTAATTCAGAGTTTGCGCATTTGGAGGAATTGCCTGTTAGAGCGGGTACAAATACCGAATCCCAAAGTCTCGAAATATCTATGAGATGTGGATCTTGATGCGTATTGTGAACCGTTGATCCCCGTCATTGTTTGATTGTTCGTAAATTCAACATTTGGGAGGATTGTAGGGTGTTGTTGTTGGAACTCTCGAAGCCCAGAGTTCTGAAGTGCTGAAGTTCCCACCATTTAAAGGTTTAGCCTATATTTTTGGCTCGAGGTCACATGGACTTCTCCATTGAAGTGAAAATACCCTCGCGAACTTGAATTTTCATGTAGGGAGAAGAGTAAAGGCATGTGGTAGAGCATTTTGAGGGCTCAACAAGATCCCAAGAGATAATTCATCTCCTTAGTGTGAGCGATCCTTAGACTAGGAGGTCACGCAAGCCCCAGGAGGTGGTGGGTTTTTGTTTCAATATTCCAATCAAACAGTTCGTCACAACATATCTAATCAATAACTGAAATATTTATTATTAAGGTTATTTTTCCTTTAGATTTCTAGAATATTTAGTCACTTTTTTCTGCTTATGCATAAAATAGATAAAATGTATAAAATAGAGAAAAATAAAATACAATCAGACCATTCAAAAATAAACACAAGATATGTCCCAGGAAACCCAATACGAGAGAAAACCCAACTATAAGGTGAGGTTGCTCTGATCTCTTTTCTCTGTTATATTAATGATGCAAGTACAAAGAAAGAGGCACTCTCTGTGGAGTTGAATTTGACCTATGGCATGTATGGATGCTACAAAATCTCTCATCCTCTATTATTCTCATAGAATACCACTCTCATATGTTATTCTACGTTATGGAACAATATACAATGCAAAGGAATGGAACCCCCTTCTCCTCCTAGTGTCTTGGTATTTAACATCACTCAATATCCATCTAGGGGTAGGTTTTTTTTGCTTCCTCAACCCTCAATTGTGATAGGGTTTTAGACCTTCTAGAATCATCTTGAAATTACATATGTGTCTAACCCCATATGCATGAGTAACAAGGGTTGACGTTGCATCCTCTCATACCATGGTTGGTAACACGATATGTCAACTTGCGGGAGGCATAAATTTTGCATACAAACTCTAATTGACACGATATTTTCACCACTAGAAAGGTTTCAATTTGTAGAATAGTATCACAGGGCCCCAACTATGCTAAACAATTTCTAACCCCAAAAAATTCCATTTGATGCCTCAAAATAGCCCCAGAAGGTTCCGGACCCCAGTTTTCCAAACCCACTAAAATGGCCCTGCAAGTTGATTCCTCCAATTTTTTCCACTATGAAAGGATTGAGATAAACGAAAAAAACTATAATGATCCAATCTATATAAAGGTTTGTGGGATATGTTCTGTAGTGTAAATCCGATTGAAGATGATGTAGTGGTGAAAGAAAGATTAGCATTTCAAACTACAAGTATGGGGCATGTACTTCAAAAATATCCAATGGTTCCTCAAACTTAGAACACAAGAAAAACATGGACTATAAATCCCATTGTCAGACCTGCTCATGTAATCACTAATATGCATAAGCCTACAACTAGTTATTGAGAACCTATGGAATACATCATTGTCTAAGATTAAAGAAAATCAAAGAAAATCAAAGAAAATCAAAGAAACTATTTCGATACTTGATGTTTGTAAGATATCACAACAATGTAAATTTCTATTAAAAGCCTTGAAAGATGATGAAATGCAACCTCCAACTTCTATTAAAATTGTTAATAATATAGTTGGAAACAATGTGAAAACATTTCGATTAATGTAGCACTTACGGGAAGAAATTACAATTCTTTGACTACTCCTTTGTTACTGAATTTTGAATTATTCAATCAAAATGTTCATAATTGTCTAGCAGATTCAAGCGCTTCATCTAATGTCATCCCATACTCTATTTGTAAAAGTTTGAATACTACCCCAACCAAGTGTTTGACATATATCATTCATGTCAATAGATCATAAGTTAAAGTAATTGGTGAATTGAAGGATGTTTTGATAAAAGTATCCTCTAACCCTAAAGTTATTCAAGTTATAGATATTGTTGTGGTTGATATTATCGAGGCATAGAGCCTCTTTCCTGGTCAATATTATCATTTCAAGTTTGAGGGACTGTCTATGGAGAAATTTGTTATGTTGTTGTGTCCATGCGCATTGAAGATCAATGCACGATTCAAAGCCAACTATGGGTGTCAATCTTGGTGTTTCAGTTTCAAATTGTTTGTTTTTCTCCTATTTTCCTCAACACAATTATGTTACAAAATTTGAACCTTTAAATTTAAATTCGTACATATCCTATGGTAATTTGAATTGAACGAGCGATTCAGACTTTGTCCAAGTAGCATTAACAGTCAATTTTGAATTCTCTTCTCACACTCATTTTCAGTGGATACATTCTATAATCGAATTCATGTTTTTAAAATTATGTATCAAGCTATTAAACATAAATATTGCAAATATTTGTTCACGAATACAATTATTCTCCTTATTTGGTTGTATATTGACTTTGATGTAGGTAAAATGACACCAAGGAAAACCCCTATTAAATCCATTATTAAATCTCTTAGAGGGAAACTTAAAGAAACAAGGGAGGATTCTCAAAAGAAGCCGATAGATATTGAGGATCCATTAAAGGAATATGTTCCCATAATTTACTTTCCTATAATTGAAGAGCACCTACCACAACCAATATTCAAGGATATTGAATCCAACATCAAGAGTCATATCCCTTTTTTGGGGTGGAATGAATTGTACCAGAAGTTCCAGAATGAATATTATCCATATGTAGTTCCTCATAATGATCCTACCATGGGGGAGATATATGCTAAGGTTTTTATGAACATAAGAATTCTTGTTTACACTATGTTGCAACGAGAACATGTTAAGCCCTAAATAGTGGCACATTACCCCTTAATTGGGGCATATTACATTAGTATTGTTATTTTATTTATGTTGGCTTGGGTCCATTAGTTGTAATTATACCTCCTAGTCTCCTATATATACCAAGGAGACCTTTTCATTTGGAATCATCTTGTATTTA
>JASDQU010034158.1:9831-21931 GCA_032191745.1 Picea mariana | reverse complement strand
CTTCTCCTAAATTCTTGAGTAAAGCTTTGCACATTTTGTCCTTTAGCTTGTCTAAAATTTTGCCAATCCATAGTATCTTTTTGCATATATGCCAATGGGTAAAATTGTCTTTTAAGTGCAACAATAAAATCATTCTAAGAAGTTAAAATTTTACCATGTTTCTTCATGTCCTCCCGAGTCTTGGATTCCCACCAAATGAGTGCTGCACTATCCAATCTTAAATAAGCAAGCTGAATCTTGGTTTCATCATCTTGATTTTTTTGTATCCTACAATACACCTCAATCTGACGAATCCAATTATCTGATTTCTCAGCATTTACTTCTCCATTGTACATTGGCAATTCGAATTTAATATCAAGCTTTAACGAAGGAATTTGTGAAGGAGTTTTACCATGTCCTTTTGGAGAATTTGGAAGAGGTCTTGAACTGGTAGAAGAAGAAGAAGATGGAGGTGAGGGTGGTGGAGAAGCACCATTCTCTCCATTTCCATTTGGAGTTTTATCACCACTGTCTCCCTTCACCTTGCAATCCCATATTCCTTTCCATCAAGATTTTCATCATCTCTCTCATTTTCATGACAACCTTTCTGAGATCTTCATCTTTTGTAGAAACATGTTCATGACTCTCTTCATGAGTCATACTTGGTGAATGCCTCCTTGAAACTTGCGGTGATGATATAAGCTTCCTCCTTGAAGGATGAGAAATTGGATCTACAAGTTGACCTTCTCCTCTTGTGAGTTTCAACCTTGTGAACATCAGAAAACAAAACACTTGAAAATAATCAAGCCTTCAAAAAACCTAGTGCTCTGATACCAACTTGATCTAAAAATGAAGAAGACTTGTATTCTTGAAAATATTTGCAAGTAAAATTTATGTGTTAAAATGAAAATGGATCAACTTTGCAACACAACTTTAATAGAATTTACTCATTCAAGATGCATATAAATAGCAACAATAACAATGAATAGAAAACACATAACACGGCAAATGATAAAGGAGTTCACCCCTCTCTTGGGCTACATCTCCTGGTCCAGCTTCCAATGGATCATTTGTATTATTTGCTCAAAGTGCTCAAAAATATGATTTACAATGCTCAAAATGCCAAATAGACTGCTCCAGTGGCTTCAGAATGTCCAAAACCCCCTAGCTGGACTTTTTTGGCACCTCGTTTGGCCAAACATTGAAGAAGATAGGCTTCTTGGAAGTCCCCCTTCAAACGTGTTGTCTCTGCATCTACAAATCACACTCCTCTTGGCTCAACCTAGCCCACACGCATATTTAAGCGTTAAAACTTAGCACCATATGCAACTGCGCAAACAATGCAAACTGTAAGACGGTTACGGGTGCACCTAGCCCCTAACCGCCAGGGCTATGGTCGTATGACCCATATGACCGTGTGCAAGTGCAAACATAGGCCCCATTTCCAAAAGCCAATGGTTAATGTACAAGTGGCGGGTCGTTTGTATAAATGTTAACAAATTCAAACCAAAATGCATACCTGCATGCACACATATGGTAATACATATGGTCATATTGCAATAATGTATGCAACCGGGGGCTCATATGAAAGGACTATACAATAGGGCGCGCATATTGTAATGTGGTTACATTGTATACACGCGGGACCGGGGGCTGGGGCTAAGCCCCGGCCTGGTCCGTGCCCACCATACAATACATATTAACTTAAATATAATGTGTGACATTTATATTACAAGGCACATGTGGTGGTGCACCAGTCGGCGACCCTTCCCAAGTCTCTTCCCCTGCCCGGAGGTCGTGGGGTCGAGTCCTGTTGAATGCATAAATTTTAAACCAATATGTGTGTGACACGTGGTGGCCATTGATTGGGCCATGTGTTGCCATCCCGTTCGTTGCAAACATGCCATGTCATATGCCAACTATCCACACAACTACCTGCCACATGTCGTACGGTCTGCCACGTCAGCATTTGTACGGACTGTACAGTCAGCATCCCTTTTTTTTGCCTGTTTGTCATTTTGAACAGAACGCGATATCTATTGCTCCCGATGTCCATTTGAACCCAAACAAGTTGCATTGGGTTTGTAACGATGAGGCCTACACTCTCATTTGATTTGAAGCAATTCCGAGCACTTTGAATTTTGAGCAAAATTTGATCCCCTAGATCAATCTGCCACAACATTTTGCTTCCCCTTTTTGTAGATGATTTCAAAGTCATCACCCAACATCTCGGTCCCCCATTTTTGTTTCTCTTTTGAAGATAGTATTTGTTCTAAGCAGTATTTAAGACTGTCATGATCTCTTTTGACCTTGAAGTGCCTACGTATTAGGTAAGGGTTCCATTTCTTCAATACATGTAGTATTTCCATAATTTCCTTCTCATAAATGGGTTTGTATATGTCCTCTCCCTTGAGTGGTTGACTTTCAAAATCAAGGGGCCTTCCTTCTTGCATTAGAACAACACCAATGTCATTTCTCGAGGCATCACATTCCACAATAAAGTTTTTTTTGAAGTCTGGTGTGGTCAAGACATGAGCTTTGCACATTGCCTCTTTATGTTGTTCAAAATCTTGTGTTGCCTCTGGAGTCCATGAAAATCCATGCTTCTTATTTAGTGCAGTTGAAGGGGTTGTTATTCTTCCATAGTTATGAACAAACTTGTTGTATTAACCTATCAAACCCAAAAATCCTCTAAGATTCTTTAATGTTTTGGGAATTGGCCAGTCCATCATGGATTTGATCTTGTTAGGGTCTACCTTGACAGCTTTATGAGATACAATATGACCCAAATACTCTACCTAATTCACCCCAAAGAAACATTTGGACAGTTTGGCATATAGTTGTTGCTCCTTTAGTAGTTGTAGCACCTTGTTAACATGATCTTCCCAATACTTTCAATAGATTAGTATATCATAAAAAAATACTAAAACAATTTTTTAAGGAAGGGCTTGAAAATGGAATTCATCAACCCTTGGAATGTGTAAGGTGCATTCGTAAGGCCAAAAGGCATGAAAAAAATTTCATAATGGCCTTCACGAGTTCTGAATGTTGTTTTTGGGATATATTCTTCCTTCATTCTAATATGATGATACCATGAATGAAGATCCAACTTTGTGAAGTAGATTTCTCCATGTAGTTCATCTAACAATTCATCAATGATGGAAATGGGGAACATATCTTTAATGGTGATCTTTCTGAGCTCTCTATAATCTAGACACATATGCCATGAGCCCTTTTTCTTGAGTACCATTACCACCTATGTAGAGTAAGAAATTTGGCTAGTTATAATAATGCCAGCCTCTAACGTTTCTTCAACCATACACTCAATTTCACTGTTCTAGGCATAAGGGTATCTGTAAAGCCTAATGTTAGGAGGAGAACTTCTGGGAATTAAGTGAATAACATGGTCATGATCACGAGTAGGTGGAATACCTCTGGGAATATCTTCAAATACTTTGGAATTCTTATCAATGATCCCTTGAATATCTAAGGGAACATATGGATTAGATGTTTGAACATCTAGTGAGCATAGTTGTACAATTACACCATGATGCTATTTTTCAATAATTTTTTCATGCATTAGAGCTTACCACCTTACTGGGTTTCCCTATGATACCCTTTAACGCAAATTCCTTTCCTTCCACTGAAAATTTCATGAAAAGTTCTTGAAAATTAAAATCCACGGTTCCCAATGATTGTAACCATTGGACCCCTAGTACGACATCAACACCACCCATGGGTATAGAAATCATTGAACTATTCATTACATATTTCCCTATAGTAATATTGATCTTATGGAATTTTCCTGAGCAATTGATAGTTCCTCCATATGCAATCATTACTTGAAACTCTTGAGCTGGATATATAAAGCAATNCAATTGAGAGCTTTGGCTAATTTGTAATGAATGAAATTATGAGTAATACCAAAATCAATTAGCACTATTACTTTTTTATTTTTTATATATCCTTCGATATTTAGGGTTTGAGGAGTGCTAATTCCAGCCAATGCATGACATGTTATGGTGGGAGTCTTCTCTTCAGAAGAAATCTCTTCTACATCTTCATCTTGAGATGGTTCTTGTTCTTGTTCTTGTTCTCCTTCCTCTTCACAATCTATGTAGAATAATTTCTTCTCACCACACTTATGTCCCTTACTGTACTTGCTGTCACAATTATAGCATAAACCTTTTGATTTTCTTTCCTCCAATTTTTGAGGTGTTAACCTTGTAGGTTGAGGTGGTTAAGAAGAAGGAACAATATTCTCTCGATAGATGTTATGGGTGGTCCTTCTAGTAGCCATAACCATACTTTTACTTTCACATTTCTCGCCACCCTAAATGTATTCTCCAATGATTTGGGTTCACAAAGGTGAATCTCATGTTGAATTTTATCCTTTAAGGTTCCTATGAAGAAATCAATTAGGTGCTCATCTAGATAATTTGTTACCTTTATATTCAATATTTGGAAGTTCTCAATGTGCTTTGAAACTAAACCCTTTTTCTTGAGATTTATCAATTGGTTGAAGAAGGTATTGCTCCTTTTATCCTCATAGTGTGCTATCATTTATTCTGTGAAAATTGTCCAAGTGACAAGTGATTTACGAGAAAAAATCCATCGATACCACACAAACTGTTTAGGTTATAAATATAAGGACACAATTTGTACCTTCTCTGTTTGAGGAACATCACGTAGATAAAACACTGCTCCATCTAGAGTATCCATGTGATTGGATCCTTGCCATCAAAATTTCTCATTTCGATCTTAGGAAATTGGTTGGTCTTCAACCCAAAGCTGGAGTTTCTCTAGTATTGATTCATATTCCTTGTGTCCTAATCATGAATTTCATGGGATATAATGTCACTTTCAGATGGCCTCTCTATTAGAAACTTTTCAACCCTTCCATGATATCCTCTTTTAATCCATCTATCTTAGTATCCATCATCGCTTCCAACTTAGCTTCAGTTGAATCCATCATCCTTTGTAGTTCATCTTTTGTTACTGCCTTCTTTTGTGAATCATCTATGTCCTTTTGAATTTATTCACCTTCATCAAGAGTCCAAGTAGGACTGTCTGAGGGATTAATTGGTGGCATGTTGGTCAAGTATCACTACAAGGTCGAAATTCCTAATTGGATTAGGCAGAGGTACTCACAGACAAGGGAGTATCAGGTGCTATAACTCTCTGATATACATGTAGGGTCCAAAAATAGTACTTGGTCTAGTATCTTAGGGCACTAACTAATGAGGATTGACCATGCCCTTATCTATACTGTCCGACTAGTCAAGTACTAGAGAGTGATCCCCTCGAGTGTTGTTCTTGGTGTACTATAGCAACAAGACAACCAAATGGTTTAATTGGTTGATCTCAAGATTCTAGGGGGTCTCCCGATATATGCTAGGTACGTGTGATCTCAAATCCATAGTAGTGCTTGATAATTCACAATCATTCAAAGGGGGCCTTTCAATATACTCTAGGTACGTGGAGGAACCACACAGTCCTCGGGTTGTACCACTGACAAGTAACGAAAAATCCTACGTTTAAATATGTCAAAATACATTTATGTGATACTCCTTTTATGTGATACTCCCAATTTTCCCAATTTTATGTGATACTCCTTTTATCCCACTTTATTCCACTTTTTGAATCACTCCAATTGGATCTTCTAGTCAAAAGATATGCAAATTTCCAAAAACAAATCACACTTTTTAAAACCCTGATTTGGAGACTGCTCTGCTAGCTGACCTTTATTCTATTGTATCTCTACAATTTAGGCCCTTATAAGTCTACAATTTTTACCTGAGGTAGGATTATGTGTTTTCTTTCCAACCCCACAGGTTATACCAAGATTGGATTCTCCAATAGAATTTTATGATAACTTTCCCAAGATGTGCAGATTATTTTTCCCTTCCAGGAGAGCGAACTTATACAGAATTCCACGTTTCACTGTCTTCACTTCAGAACTTGAAATTTTTACCAATAAAAATTAGATCCATACCCTAACCAAAGGAACAAGTTTCACTCAATTTGGAGGTCTGTAGCTTTAGATATAACAATTTTCCCAAGAACACCTATTTTAGACTGAAATATGGACCAACCAAAAACCCTAATTTCCTCAGGGAATAATTTTCAGAGTACAATGAATCAAGGGATGAAATTTGTACAAAATATACTTCACTATTCCTCCTTCATACTATAAAATTTTTGAAACCCAAAACCAAGCCTAAAAAATTGGGAGCGGAAAATCCAAGAAGACTTGTTTCAGACTAGTTTCAGGACTAGTAAAAAACCCTAACTTGAATAGAATGTATCTCCAAAAATAAAACAAACAAATATCTGAAATTTGGAACCAAGTTAGCTCTATATTTTTCCTCTACACCATAGAAATTCCAAATACTAAAACCTTCCAGAAAAATTTTGTAGCAAAAATTCCAAGAAGACTTGTTTTGAAGAAGCCAGTCTCGAGGATTGTCTAGCTTTGATACCAAATGTTAAGAACCATATATCAAAATAGCATAAAAACCTTAGAATAAGTACTCACATCCTTTAAAAAGAGAGAAATTCAGATAATAATCCTTTAAAAAGAGAGAAATTCAGATAATAATCCTTTAAAAAGAGGGGAAAACCTCCTTATACATCATATGAATTCACAATTACAAGATGATTCCAAATGAAAAGGTCTCCTTGGTATATATAGGAGACTAGGAGGTGCAATTATAACTAATGGACCCAAGTCGAATAAAATAACAATACTAATGTAATATGCCCCAATTAAGGGGTAATGTGCCACAAATTAGGGATTAACAGAAAGAAACCCTACAACTATCATTGTTGTATAAGGAAATTATGGCATGGAAGGGTAGGTAAGATAAAGTCCAAGACCAATCAGATTTTGCCAAATAAAATCAGAGGATTTGCGCCCATGAGAAAAATGGAATTATAATGTTGAATAAGGATGAATTGGTTGGATTGATTAATAAGTGAGGTATTGGGGTAGCTTATATGAGATTTCATAGGCTCATGTTTAATAGGAATGGTCATCATGTATCAAAGTGTGGAACCTCGATGAGGATGCCATGTTTAAGATATGCCTACCTAGTTTTGGACCACCTAAGGATTTTCGGCCTATTGAAATAATGTTTAAAGAGTTCAAGGAGATTCCTAAGAAATGTGAGGTTGACATTATAAGAATATATTCACTTGAATGCAACCACCATTTAAAGTTTTTAACTGGTGAAGTTAGGATAGCCACTAGACTAGAGTCCACTATGCCTAAAATAGAAAATTACACCAAGTGATTAAGGAAAGAGAACACTAGTCTAAGTTTTCTTAAGAAGAAACACATGTTTACTCACATGAGCTTATGTAAATAATTATTCGAGCAGTGAGGAAAGTATGATATTAAGCATGCATATGTTGGGACGCCCAGTTCCTCTTAAGAATAGTGGCATGCAACACTTTTGCTAGGTTTTCTATTATTTGATTTATGTTGTTTTTAAATGTAATTTTGATTATAAATAGGAGAATCATCCTCTATGAAAAATTTCTTTTTGTCTCTGGGGAGATCATAGAAGAATTGTAGCAGTGAATTATTTCAATATAATTCAGAAACTCTTTTGGAGTCAGAGATTTTTGTCTGCTTAGATTTTATGCATTGATTCATTTTTGTAGATTATTCTACTAGTGATTAAATGTCACAGGAATCTAGTAAATATTTCATTTCTATCAAGTTATCTTGTATGTTTTATTAAATTGCTATTCATTATTCCAATGATTAGTTATATGCTTTGTCGATTATTTTCTATGTGTCGTTATTGTGTGTATGGAATACTGTGGAATTACTTCTGATTCTTCTATTGTTATAATTTTCATCTCTTTTTGCAATTAGAACATTTCATGTTTCCTGAATATTATCTCGTAATAACAAGTTCTATACAAAATTATTTCTTAGAGAATTAGAAGCCGCATATTGTTTTCATTGACTATTTCTTAAGATTACCCTTCGTAAAATATTCTTTCAAACTCCTTAGAAAAGTTTTATTATTTTCATTAATAATACAAAACATAAAAGACATAAAAAGAATGGAAAGAAATATTTGAATTAACTCATAAATCCCATCGAATAGTTTCTAGACTATTAACTTGGAGGATTATTCCATCCCAAATAGGGAATATTCTAATTAGGCCTCTTCCTTCGTTTTAATCCCTATTTTTTTTATCACTGGGGATCCAGTCCCCTCATCAGAATCAATTCTAGGAGGACCAATGTATGGTAATTCATACTGATAGATCATTTTACGACAATAGTCCAAATCATAAAGGTCATGTTTCTAAAAATCCTGCATCTTAGGACTTGGAAAATACTTGACTTGATATTGAGTTGGCATCGTAAAATGTATCACAGAAAGAAGTGAACACTTTACAGCATCTCAAATGGGCTTACACAAGATATATCAGAGAATTCTCAGTATCTCCTTTACTTCCTCATTAAAGAAATACTTCTTGAGTCCCAACTAGCACTAAAAATCATACTCTAGTTCATACCCTAGAAGATTTGGTAGAATTGTCCCTACAAGAAATCACTCAACCTTTTGGCTTGATTAATCTAACATTGATCAATCCTAATACTTCTTGAATAGAGAGTGAACATTGAGATAGGTATTCAGGTTTTGATTCTGATTTGGATCACTTAGAAGGCTCAGATTCAGATTCTGATTATTCAAAACATTCAGACATGGCTCATAATTAGAACAACCAGAATCGACCTTGTTTAGATCAAGATGCTTTGGCTCTACTTGGTCAAGTTCATAACCTACATACACGTCCAGAATGATTGATTCCTAAATATGACCTTGAAGGCCATATTAAGAAATTTATTTTACCCATCAGACTAAAAAGTGTACAACATGAAGATGTGGTCTACATGATTTTCCCTTATTAATTTGAAGACACAACATCTACCTTGTATTTTAATTTTGAAATAATGTCAATAATTAACTAGGGTGATTAAAAAAAAAAACTTTATAAATAAATTCATAGAAGAAACCACCACCAATGCATTAATGAATGAATTATTTTATCTAGTCATGGGTCTGTAATGATTTCCCAACTAAATCATCAATAACTCAACAAATATAAATATGCCCAATTACTAAGAAAAATGGCCTTCGAACTGGATTATTTTTTGGAATACCTCCATCTCCAAGCCAAGATGGAAGAGGGTTAGATAGAATATTTACTCAACAATAAAACTCAGAATCAACTCCTTGGTGAAATAATCAGGGAGTGTCCTAGATAATGCGTTGTATGATGAATATTACACCTACAATTTCTTACAGTTGGAAACTATAACTGAAATATTCCCTCTTAATCCATTCATCATAACAATTAGATACACAAAATTATGCAAACGACCAATGTTTTTGGGCAATGACCCTAAAGGTTGTTCTTTGAGAGGTCAAGTTTTGTCAAAGAATTAAGGTATCCAATTTCCTAAGAAATATGCCCATTGAATTTACAACACTAAAAATCTAATATACTAAGCTTAACAATATTTCCAATTCTAGTTGGCATTTCATTGTTGAATGAGTTTGATCCTACCCATAGACATACCACATTTTCCATCCCCAAAATTCTTTTTCCAACAATCTAGATAATGCATTATCAGTTATATATAGATGACTGAATTGGTAAGATGGCCAAGTTTAGCAAGGATCAATCTAGAGAAAAATTTGCATCGGCATCTAGGTATAACAATTTTGACAAATTCCTTAACTAGGATGACATGTTATGATAAAATGTATTGGAACTAATGTCAAGATACCTTATATTTTCAATATTTCCGATCTCGAAAAGAACACCATAAAAGAACACATTTCTACTTAAAAATAACTTGGACACATTTTTTAGATGGCCTAAATACAAAAGTAAGCTTCTAGTGAAACATTTTGCATTCAACACTAAATATTTTAAACTTAGAAGATTGGCAATCTCAATGAGAAGCACACCATACTGATCATTATTGCTCAGGTCAAGATATTTTAATTTTAGGAGACCATGGATATGTGAAAGTGGTTTATGCAGTGTGATGCTCAAGTTCATATTCTACAAAAATGTTAAGTTTCCTACTGCAGGGGATATTGTTCACTATGATGTCATTACCATTACAAAACACACTGAACTATTAATCACTGTGATTTTATTACTATTGCAAAAATAATCACTCAACAATATAAGCTTTATTTTCCTACAGTTAAGTCACAATATTAAAATCATGAATTTCGTATCACAGATTAAAAAGATGATCTCTTATAATTTTTCAAATGAAAAGTTGATCTCTTAATTAACGGTGGATTTTAATAAATAGAGACCTCTTTTCTGAAAACTTGAAGACTAAAGGTTTTAGGAAGTTTGGATTGAAGTAGAAATTTGTAGTGGACTGAATGTCTGAAATGTTTGAAGTGTCATGTTTTGCATGTGATCTTGTGAACATTTGGCATCTTTAGATGAGTGGGTTTTGGACATACATGGAAGTTGTCTTAATTCTTGTTGGCACTATTAGAAAAACATGACCGTGGAGAAATAAAATAAAACAAATGCAGAAACAAAACATAGAAGATACACAATACAATAGAGACATAGATTTACGTGGTTCACCCAGTGTGGGCTACGTCCACCAGAGAAATTGTCAGGTCCTTCCTTTATTATTATCCAGCATATGAAGGGATACAACCTACAACAAACCCACTGTAACTTCCTCTTCTTTCTCTCACAATCTCCTATATTAGAATACAATATTCGCCATCAACCATAGTCGCAATACATTTCCCTCATAAAAGAGGGTTTCCTTCTAGGGCAAAAACCCTAACATAATCTCTATCGTTAGATCTGCGACCTTATAATGAACAGTCCAGATTTACAATGAAATTACAATATACATTTACAAGGCAATTTTTCCTTCGAGGGCTTCACCCCTGAATCCCCATCGAGGGATGTTGCCCACGAATCCTCGCTGGGGGCCCACTTTCCCCCAGACCCCCCAACTGGGGGGATAGGCCCCTCGGACCCCGTAGAGGGGGTACCCCCCCTCTGCACTCCCCCACGTGGAAGAGTGTACATACTTATAGGGTGTAAATACTTCATGGGGTATAAACATGACTGAAAGTAAAAGACCTCTGAATCAAAAAGATAATCAGGCTCCACAACCAATAGGCACGACTGCTCCATTTAAACTTTGGAAGAGTCCAAGTTGAGGAAGAAATTCCATTATTTCCATATTTAAAAGTTTTGACAATTGATGAGGTCATTTGTTGTCCACCCTAGGGAGTCATTTACACATTCATTGAAACATAGCCATTGGAATCAAGCATATGTTATATCAAAAAAATCATATGCAATGTCAATGACATGATGGATTTGAATATCCTCCAATAAAACTATTTCTAGAACATATATTTTGTTCAAGAATTTCATCAAACACTTGGAGACCATTCTTTGTATTGCCACATTTCAAACACAAGGTAGGCTGACTGGGTTCTAAGAAATAAAGATGGATGAGTATTGATTAGTTTCCTTGTATCATAGTGTTTGATCCAGGATCTTTTCATCATGTGACTTATTAAAGAATCATATTAACTGAGCATAACCTAAAGTACACCATAAAGAAGGAAAACATCAAAAGGAAAGAGACATAATCATGCAATATGAACACAAAGAACTTGATAACAGAGTTCACCCCTGGTGGACTACACCTCCGGGTCCTGCTCTCAAATGGGTAGGTCTTTTTATTAACTCCACAAAAGAATTGTGCAAAATGCATAAGTATACCTCATTCTGGAGTTGATCTACATAATCTTTGCTCAGATAAAAAAACTAACACCACCACTACATTCGTGGCATGGTTTTACCTAAAAATTTCTGTCTCCACACCTCGATCCGAGTCTGACACCTTTTTTCCCAAGAGGCACCCTTGCCTTAGTTTGTGTGTCACTGCTCCTGCAATAAATGACTAGAAAGATCCCAAAATCTGTGCCAATTCTTGAAAACTGTGAAAAAAATCCATACTGTACATACACGCTCGGTCTCACATGGTTGTCGTGCTCTGTGTTCCAAACTCTGGCGAACA
>JASDQU010034155.1:16149-30624 GCA_032191745.1 Picea mariana | reverse complement strand
AGTCTTAATGGAAATCAAATTTATTTCACATTCCTCATCTTTTGTTTCACATGTTTGTTTAGTCACAACTTCTCATCTTTTAAAAACAATGTTTCTTTATGCATTTGTGGCTTGACTGGATTGTGCTAACAATATCTCTTTCTACACTCTACATTCTTGCATTGTGGCTAACAATATTTGGATTGTGGCTTGACTGGAATGTGCAAAGTTGCAATGCAATACCACAATAATGGACTTGCCTCTTGGCTCTATACCTATGGCAAATGAAGTGACATCTAAGTAGTGTAGCTAGTTATCCAACATATTTTCATCTAATTTTCCTTCAAATGGTTTAATGCCCTTCAAACTATACTACAAAGTGACCTACTTTCAATACTAAGCCATCACTCCTACTAAAGCCTCATCCTCTCTAATAAAAGTCTTCAGCAATTAAGATTTCTAGCATGATGTGAAAGAGTTATTGCAACCACAAACAGTAGGATGTTCTATTGCCATTATGGCATACTTTTTCAAGTCAGTAGATGCCTCAGCTAGCAAGGGGCTAAACCAGATTAGACAAACAGATTGAATCTATAACCAGTCCGATATTTGAGTATCTTCAAGGCTGCACTAAGGTTAAGAGACTTATTGCAAGTCTGGTACCAATCATCTAAACTTTTAAACAAGGATAAGATTAAGAGAGAACAGCAAGTGAAGCAGATTGTAAGACTTTAAGATAGGCTAAATTACAATATGAAGTTGCTCTGGGAATACTCATAACATTGGAGAGAATCATGCCAAGAGTATCAGAAATTATTCTGATTAGAAAAAGATAACCCTTAGAAGCAGATTAAATGCCCTTTCTCAGATTCAATGTCATGCTGTAATCACCCAGAATAAAAGAACCTTAAAAATTCTCAGGACTGTCATCCAATTGAGCTTCGTCTTCAATGTCCACTTCCAAAATTTCCTGTGGCCAGTCAGATTAAGATGTCAAAATTTTCTCTGATGGCCTTTCAGTTGGTCAGAAGGGATGGTACGATGACAGGTTGAAGTGGACCAAGGAATGGGGAATTGAAGAATTCCAAATCAAGGTGATACATACACAGAAAAAAAATATAAAAAAGGGACTTACAGGTATTCTCTTCTGTAAGTAGGTGCCAATCCTTGCCAAGACCATTGATCTTTCGTGCCAAAACCGTCCTTTTAGTCTGAGCTTCACGAAGGGGCCATCTACCTCTGCAAGCTCTACAACTCCTGAAAACCTTCTCAACAGTTAAGAAAACTGATATGCACTTAAACTGAAGGTCACCCATTTGATTTATTTAATGGTTGAAACAACAAAACAAACTTAACAGAACTCAAATCACCTGAAATACCCACTGCAGAATCGAAAAGCTGCATTAACTGGAACATCAAAACATCCATTAAATCACGGAAACAACGGTGCCCAAGTCACTGCAAGACCATATACTTCAAAGGCGAGTGATATAAATGGGGGAAATGTTCAGCTAATTTTGGTACAAGGGTGAGCATACCTCAGATCTGGCATCAATTAAAACTTGATTA
Source organism: Picea mariana (assembly GCA_032191745.1). Lineage (NCBI taxonomy): Eukaryota > Viridiplantae > Streptophyta > Pinopsida > Pinales > Pinaceae > Picea > Picea mariana. The sequence continues at coordinate 29,076 of JASDQU010034155.1, read as the reverse complement.
ACATTCTCCTCTGTCAAATCTAGTGGCTCCAACTGCCCTGTTGTAACCAAAATTGCGTGATTATGAGCTCTGATATCTGTCGAGCTCATTGGCTTCTTCCTTGGAAATCTACTCCGGATGTGAAAGCCACTGCATCTTCTGATAATGAAGGCCTTGCCATTAAGGTAGTTCACAGGCTGAGGCTGAGGCTGAAGCAATCCTTGTGTAGAGGAACCCAATTTTAATTTCCTGTGCAGAGGAACGCTAACCTGAGTACACGAGTAGCAGGAGGGTGAAGAAGCGAACACCATCTTGTGGTTGTGGTTCAGGATTTGGTGATCCATAGCTCGCTTGGATAACCTTTCTTTTTAACTATAATGGCCCGAATCTATTTGTATATTATATCAGCACATTCCATATGATAAGGTCAAGAGAATTAAGCTCCATGAGATAGTACATTTGGTGAGACACGCCCTAGGTATGACTACGGGAAAGTCATTACTTGAAGTCTTGTATTTCTGAGTTATGGTTTAGTATTTTTACTATCCACAAAAAATAAAGAAGTATGGATGAGTTTTCTATGATTTTTTTTTTGGTGAAAAAAAAAAAATCAAGAAAATTAGTTTTAAGATCCATTGACTTCATATACCAAAACCATATAATTATATGATTACTTATTCTTATTTAAAGATAAAAAAATATCTTGCTTTACGTATCCTTATTATGTTTCAACATCCACCTAAAAAAATATTTTGCTTTATGTATCCTTATTATGTTTCAATATCCACATAAAAATCTTCAGCTTTGAATCATTTCAAATTTTTTGTTCCATGTTAATTACCTCATATTTATATTTTTAAGTTGAAGATACCTTTCACAAAAGACCTTCTAATCAAACAACATTTGGGAGACCAATGAAACATGATAGGTTTCAAGAGCCTTTAGTACAAAACTTTTCACCATCTCCGAAATCTTATTGATGTTAAATGCTACCAGAATAGTGGATTAAAATTGCCTTGGATCTAAGGATTTTTTGTGATATTTTCTTTTTGTTTTAATAAAATGTTTTTCATTTCTATATATAAATAATATAATATATGTGTTTTATGTCATGGAAAAAGTTGAGAATGTAGTCTTTACAAGCCTATGACTAATAAATAAGTGTGCACATTAATTATTCAAATTATTTTTTCATCTAATTAAAATAATAAGTGTTTGATATTAAAGTTGTACATATTAGCAAATTATATATCTAAAGCAAAATCATAAAAATTATATAGGATAATTAGTCAACATGTGACATCATATGAAGAAGTAGCGTTACACTTTTATTTGTCAACCTAGGCTTTATAGGGACCTTTTTTTTTTTCAGCAGAAAAAAATTTCCCAATTATATTAATTAATATAATATGTTCTCTGATACTGGATACAAACAATTATTTGCGTTGACCAAGTCTTTCACCAAATAATTGGATAGTCCAATTCAGATGGAGGAAAGAGATTCAGGTACATGCAAAACATAATGAGAGGTTACAACAAGTCTGAAAAGAGGAGAGAGTTAGTGCTAGAGCAGAAGGAGTATGTCGTCAGTGTTGATCATAAGACATGTTAAATATGAAAGCAAAATCTAAAGTTGATTGCAGGGGCTGATAGAATCTGATTTTAGTAGATTTTGATCACATATGTGGGGCCCTCATGGCCATCCAGTCACAAGTTGTATGTAATCTGGCCTGCGGTTTTTTGTAGAGCTGATTTAGAGAGAAGATCTGCCTCTCTATTGAATTCACGTGAAGCATAGGGACCTACTGATGTTATCTTTTCGAAATCACATGTGGCAAGGAGTGACTAGTTGCTTATTGTTTTTGATCCAGATTTATCAACAAAACAAAATGAAACACATATTTATAACATTAACACAGATATACATAGAATAATAACACAGATACAGTGAAACATAACTTCTTTTCAATAAAGAAATCTGTTGAAACAGTAAAATGCAGAATCAAAATAATCTTGCTCGAATGGTGGTAGCTAATCTCTGAGAAGAGTTGTGGCGGTTGCGTGCATTCATCTAAGCACATTACAATGAGGCCTCCAGGCCTTTTTAGCATCAAGAAGTAAACAAAAACCCTAGACATCCAAAAACCTAACCCTAGGAGATGAAGCACCAAAAGTCATCTCAACCCCGATGGGGTAAGTTGGTACATCAACTTCTCGGGGTCATAACTTTTGCATACAATCTCCATTTTAGGCGCACGATAGCCTGTTGGAAAGGTCTATATGATGAATACACATCGTGTCATCACACTCTGACTTTGTCTGTGGTGTGACTGTGGCGGGCCCAAAAACAGTGTTTAGGTACTCAAAAAAACCCTAGAAGTTGAGGACCCAAAAAGCTAAAAAAAAATCTGCCAAGATGAAAATTGTAACTGCCAAGATGAAAGTTGTATGTGAGGCAAATGAAAGAGGTGGGTGGCCACTAATACCCACCTATATCAATCCTCTCTCCTTAGGAAGTAATGTTCTCCATTGTGTTGAGTTCCCCCATCAGATGAAGAATTTTTTGTTGAATTTGGCCCTGGGTGAGTAACTTGCCTTGGTGCAGGAGCTGCTCCACTTTGACAACCCAATAAAGCTGAATCTTTTGTTGGCGATTACCCTTGACCTGTGTGTCCATGATCTGATTAGTGGCTTCCTGTTCCATGCAGTCAGGGTTGAGCTCTGTCGGTGTCAATTTTTGTGCTATCTCTGAGGTGTCCAATAAGGGTGGAAAGTATGGTCAAAGGAGGTCCACATTAAACACTAGGTGCAAGCGAAGGAAGTGGGGAATGTAGATCTCAAAAGTATTGTCATCCACAACCTTGGTGATGGTGTAAGGTCCATAGCGGACTGAACGAAGCTTCCGATGGGGTCTTGTAAGGTGTTCTTTCTACAAGTGCAACCAAACTTTATCTCTTACCTAAAACTTGTGCGGCACCCGATGTTGATCACGGAATTGCTTGTACTTGGCATTAGACTTCTGCAAAATATCCTGAACTTGCGCATGGAATGATTCTGCCTGTGTGGATGCAAGGGGTAGTGAAACATCCATGGCACCCAATGGTTGAAATCCCAACCCCACCTGGAAGGGGCTATGGTCGATTGAGCTATGTATGGTCCTATTGTAACTATATTGAACATAGGGAAGACTCTCATCCCATGTGCGCGGATGCTTGGAATTGCACATGCACAAGATATGCACGATCATCCTATTGTCGACCTCAGTTTGGCCATTCGTTTGGGGGTGGAAGGTCGTAGATTTGGTGAGCTTGGTGTCCAGCCATGACTAGAGGATCAACCAGAATGTGCTAAGGAACCGAATATCCCTATTGGAGATGATTGTTTGTGGTATCCCAAAATGTACCCATACTCATTCAAAGAAGAGCTTGACAATGGCCTCTACTATGATGCTCTTCTTGCAGGCAATCATAATATCCATCTTGGAAAACTGATCAACCATCACGAAAACACTGTCATTTCCTTGCTTGGTTGAAGGAAGGACCGACATGTAGTCCATCGAGATGGATTCTCAGGGCCTTTCGGGAGTAGGAAGAGGGGTGTACATGCCTTATTTCTTAATGGCCATTTTGGCAATGGCGCAAGCTGTGCAAGACCTGATATACTTGTTGATATACTATCAGAGTTTTGGCCAATAGAAATGTTGTCGCAACACTGCCATTGTCTTTTACACGTAGAAGTGTCCTTCCACCTGACTCTAATGAGCTTCCCAAATCAGCTTCACTTGCTCGCTTGATGGAATACAGAGATGGCCCAGATGGCACAACAACCCATCCTACAGATGAAAATCAGTGACAAACTGTACGGATCCGTACAGTACGGCCTCCAACAACAGAAAAATAACTCAGCCACAAAACATAAAATATTTTCTTGGGATTTGTGCCCTAGCTCCCTTGGAAAACATGCTCTCTTTGCTGCTCACTTTCCTCTCTCAATCTTCTCCCAATGTGATTCGATGTGTCTTGCACACGACCCAATGCATTCTTTAATAAATATGAAAATGACATTTTCCCTCCAAAGTGTCTTTTCACCTTCCCCAACCCTAAATTCAAAGGCCAAGATTAGATCTTGCCTTTTTCAAGATCAAGGGTCATGATCCATTCCCTCCAAAATGAATCACTTAAAATATTAAAGTGATTTCACTTTATTACAAAACTTCTTTATGAAATAAAGTCGCTTTAAAATTAGAAGGTACACTTTATTAAAAATTCACTTTAATAAAAGAACCACTTAAAACAACTTTATAAAAAAAACATTACAAAGTTAAGTGACTGGTAGTGTAAATATAAGGTAACATCCGCATACAAGACAAAACATATGGAGTACCTCTCGAGCTAAAAAGCTAACACTCCCTCTTAGCAAGGGAAGTACTCGCTGCCACCACTATCATCTGGTTCCATCACACTGTTCTCTGTAGGAGCTCCCTCTAAACCTGGAGCCATCCTCAACACCTGCATAGAACTCAAACTAGAATATATTCTTCTGAAAACATCTTGGAGCCCTGAGCTCACTTCATCTTGAGCATTGGTTCGATCAACCTAGTTGAGCCTCCTGCCAGTGCTCAGAAGAGACTCGCTCTCTTCTCTCGGAATGCAAGACTGAATTCTTGGCGCCATCGCAGTCTCAGGAGCCTCCTCACGCTCCTCATCCGACGTTGAATCATACATTGAAGGTTGTCGTCTCAACATATACAACATGTCCACCCAGTTACCGATCAATTGTAGCTCTACCGGGTCCTCTCCCTTCCTGTAGATAAAGACATGTTCCCTCTTGAACAATACACAATATCCTACATCCTCCAAGGTTGATACTGAGAGCAAGTTAATCCTCTACCCTAGAACAAATATAACTCCATCAAGCTCCAAGAGTCCCCCAAACTCGAGTTGGAATGTAACATTCCCAACTCCATGTACAACTCTCGCCATACCACCTTCATTTACCACCTGTCGGCCAGGACCAATCTCTGTGAAATCTAGGAATACTTGCTAGATTCATGTTGTTGTTCCTGAGATTAAACTTAAGGCTCAAAGAGTCATGTTAGGCATCAGGAAAGTTTAAGAGAGTGTTTTTTTTTCGAAGTGATTTTTCTACCTTAGTTATATGAGAAAATTTTCTTAAATGAAATTAACAGTATGGCAGCACAGAGGCCGTACTTCATGTCTGAGTCAAAATTGTAATATCGAAGGGTGTGAGAGAAAAATAAAAAACTGTAAAACAAAGTAAGGCATCAATTGTTGAAGAGTCTCACCATGTTGCAGTGGAAGAAAATAGATGGTGTGACCTTGAATAAAGTATAAGATACATTAATCCACACAGCTCGCAGGTCTTAATTTACTCATAGTAAATGCAGAGGAAAAACTGTTTACTTAACAAATTACTGATGAAATACAATTACAGTAGTTGTTGTACTAAATTGAAATCAAACATTTATCAATGAATTTCATAAAGAAATGTTGAGATATGGAAAAACAGAAGAAACACATAACCCAAACTAAACAAAATTTGGAATCTTTGTCTGCACTTGTATTAATACTCAATAAGGAGCGTTTTCTCTATTAAAATCAACAAGAAGCAACCATTAATAGATCTTCAATCTATGTATTTATATAAAATTGTCACAACTCAAAAAGGTTGGACTTCCCATAATTTAAAATAGCAAATATGTGAAATAAGAAATAGAACATAGAAAATGATGGGTTTCGTTGGCAATCTCTTTGTCTGCTGGCTGAAACGTTTCCTCTTTTCTCATTCCTTTAGGCCATATATATCCGTCATCTGATCTTCTTCATACTTTAGCACAATGTCATGGTCACCATATCTGTGTTTCCATTTGTCCCTTCAACTATATCCAGTAATGCAATGTCACTTTCTTACTTGCTTCCAAATGTTCTTGTTTTCCCATATCCAATACATTGGATGCATTTACTCACTAATTTCACCACCAACCCTGAAGGATCAGTGGCTTCATTCGCCTCAAAAGTGTATAACTTCCTCTTTACATGAGGCATATTTTCTTGTATCCTTTTCGCTCCTTGAAATATGACCTGTAATTGCAAGCTTGGGTTTACTATCCATTTATTTATTTGAAGGAGATCAATTTGGTTCATTTTCTGAATTGTTGTCAGAGCTTCTTCTTTGCTTGTTCTGGAATTATACTAGTTCTTTGCTATATCAATTTGACCCAGGGCCTCGGAGATAGCATTTCCTTCAAAATCAATTAGTCCTTTGTCTAGTAATGACAACGCTTCTAGATAGGCTCCATTTACCTCTCTGACAAGTATTTTTATTTTTGCTAGATTTGTTTCCCGAGCCTTTAAAGCTATATCACCTCTTATTTGTTCAGAAAGAGAAAGTCAAGGAACATCTGAGACATCATCCTTTGGTACCAATAATAAAACCTCTTGAAACTTAACTCGAGTTGAGCGAGCTTCTCTTTATTTGATGTAGATGTCTTTCAGAGAAAGATCTACTACCTGGTAGCAATTCTGGATGGCATCCACCTTCATAAAAATATTCGGCTGGGCCTTTTCCAGTTTTTCATTTATTTCCATTGCTTGAGTCTAGAAAGCTGAGATATCCACTAAGGTACCTTCGGTCAACTCCAAATTAGCTTGCAAGTGTTTTATTAGTTTAGCATGTTGGGTGATTAGTCCTTGATTGAACTGTGAATTCCTTTGGAGCTCATAAACGTTGGCCCAGGGTTGTTGAATTTGTTGTTTATCATTTTCTCTGATCTGCTCGAAGTCTCGACTCATTTTGTTCTCGATAGTATGCTCAGTTGTGTGTATTTTCTTTTGAAGTTGCTCTACCAACAGGTTCTTTTGTTGTAGTTGTTCGACCAAATTTTCCACAGACCATTGATTAGCAGTGGCAAAAGCACCCAACGAGCCTGCAACTTCCTTTGCCAATTCTGTATCATCTCGTTTATGTCCATCGTACACCATTATTTTCCGTTTGACTATCGCTCCATATTTTTGATGTGTTTCTCATTTGACGATGTCCCTCCTTTTATTGTTGAAGAAGAAGTCCGAAGGAGGAATCTCTTTGGGAGAAATTGGGGTAAGATCACCTATAAAAATGACTTCGAAACTAAGATTTCTGAAACTTGTTTGCAAAGGTGTCAATGAAGTAATAGGGGTACCTATCTCCATGGACGATTGTTACTGAGCGGTATGGGCAACATATGTGGTTGATGTAGAAGGATATGTATCATGCCCTTGCTTTAGGAAAGATTTTAGATGAGTCATTGCTTGAGGGCCTAATGAACTTGATAATGAATCTTTCAATTCCTGCATTAAAACTTCGGTGTTCTTTGGATTTTCCTTAGTATCTTGTTTGCCAGAGCTCCCTGTCTCAAAACTCGGAAGGTATAGTTTCCTATGTATATGAAATGGCTATCGATTCTCCCTGTAGTACTTTCGACAAGCTGTTTCGTCTGTGCCTTTGAAAACTGAAGAAACTGGCCTGTTGATCTGGGGACAAGGTTTGGAATCTATTCAGTACTTCCTCATAAGACCTGACTCCCCTAAATATTTCATCATGTGGGGATTTTCCGTGCACATATCTCCTCAGGTTGTATTGGGACATGTGATTTTCCACTATTTTTTGTGGATTAAACTCGATGTCAACCAACTTGACATCCTCCAGAGTTGCAGCCTCCACTTTGGAGTGACCGAAGTCTAATAATGAAAACATACCAACCTGGAGAGGGAAGGTAGGACATACCTTTTTCTGGGCTGATTTCAGCTCCTTGTTAATGCCCCCTGTCACTGTTTGATAAGATACTTCTCGGCATACTATCCGGTCTGGTAAAAACCTAGGGAGAGCATGGGGAGGGAATGAGCATCCAAAAACCATGATGTAAGAGAAGTTCTCGTCGATGAACCAATCTTCTATTTTGCCTAGATTTCCCATGATTCTATTTGAAATTCAAGGAGGTGGGCAACCATATAAAGCTATATGAATGGACACCACTACATGGTGGAATATTTCGTAGAAGAAACATTTGGCCTTGTCTTCCCACAACTTGGAGTGATAGAAGTGAATAGGTTCAGCATTGGTCGGGGTCCATCTCTAGTTCATTAGTGGAAAAGGGGTTATGAAGAAAATAACATCCATGATATATGCAAACATATAGAAAGGGGTGGGTTTCCCCTTTGAATTCGCCAATTTGTATTCCGTGATTTCTTTAGCCAAATTGTCTGATAAAATTTTGGCCCAATTAAAAGAGAAGCCCTCAGCCACCTCATGCATAATTGACACCCATGCCACTGGGAAACAGGTAGGACTCTTCTTCCTGAATAGTCTACAGAGCATTATAGCTACATAAATCATATGAGTATCCAACGATGTTGTGGCATAATTTCCATGAGTGATGGCTCTGAATTTCTATGGGTGCCCCCACCAGGACTTGATTATATCAGGATAGATTTTGTCATATTGTATGCACTCCTGTTTCTCAAACTCCAACATGAATGCATTATTGTAATTATATTTAAAATTGGGAGATATCTTATACATTAATTGTATGTGTTCTGGTCGGAAAGACCTAACAACAACCTTTTGAGAGTTGAAAATGTTCCTGGTTTGGATGTCGACATTTTCCGGGGCCCGGCTTATCATGTCATTATATGGCATGAGCCTCGGTCGCACAACTATCTTGTGAATCTCAAACTGGGCTATAATTCTGATTTTAGCTCTGTGAGTATCATCCACTTCATCGCTGAAATCTTCTAGGCAATTTATAACCTCATGTTCTAGAATCTTGAACACATGTGTCCAAGATTTAACCAAGTCTATAGCTTGCAGCATAGTGTCTTACAGAACGTCCTCATTCAGATTTGAACCTTCACCAGCTGCATCACTCTTCTTCTTCATCTTTCGTGGTTCCATGATATCGAAAATAGAACAAGGATACCTGTTGCAGAGGAAATTGCGTGAGCTTCTTACTCGGATAAAACTTACTACTTTGCAGAAGATAAAAATGAAATTCAAAATCAAGCATTTTTATTCACATTAGGTGCATTGATTCAAGTATACCTTTATTGACGACAAATTTATTGACCTTAATGGGAAAGTATACCTGGAAATCTGCAATCTATGCTAGAAATCATTACCGTTGATTTGTGATAAATGCCATTAATATCGACGGTTTGTGTGTGGGAGTTCTGGATGAAACAGGGTTGAAATTTCCTGAATCGCGAACCCATGAAAGATTAATTACGAGATAATCTCTTTTTTAAAATATTAATTAATCATTTTTAATCTCAAGTGCCTTGGATATTCAGACGTCAGGATTTTTAAATGTAGCTCGAGAAGAAATTCTCGAAACCCGAAACTACAAAAATATTAATTATCCGATAATCGCTTTTAAGTTTTAATTAATCACGTTTTAGTTCAAGTGCTTCGGGAATTCAGACTTCGGATATTATGAAGGGTAAACGTCCGAACTTCGAAGTGTGAAGTCATTAACTATCCTTTGACCAAGATTAACTTAATTAATTAAGATTTAACACTTCGACATTTTAGTGCTTCGTGGATTTGTGAATGATCTCTTTGTTATTTTTCCAAAGAGTCACCTCTCGTAGTGACGTGTCAGAGATGACATCATTCTTGATGACGTGTCAAGATCAGGGGGTGCCACATGTTTCTTAGAATTGTATGAATCTTGAAACGAAAATATTAGAAAAGGGTGCCACATGTCAACCTAGGGGAGACTTTTAAAAGACACACGTGTACTATGAATTGTGTCCTTTAAAGGTTTATGAAAAGTGAGGAACAAACACTTTCGGGTTTCACGTCCTTTATCATTAAGACTTCCCAAAACGTCTGAAGCGTGAAGCTCTGGAGTGACCTTTAGCGATTTGACTCTTTAACAATCAGGTGACTACAAAACTCTGGGAAAAATAGGATTGTTTGATCAAATGGGGAAAATTTATCAACGACAGATATCATGTGCGCTTTATTACCAATTAACTAGAAATGAATTTCGATTTAAATTTCAAAATTTAATTTCAGAGTTACCACTTTGGGAAAGATTATATTTTCATGAAGTGGATAATGTAAAGCTCAAAGTTTAGGATTATATATGTTCCAACATAGGCTCTATTGGCATCAAAAGTCACTCCTGGATTGCAGCAGGAGCGGAGCCCGACGCCCATCAGTTTATGTCATGATTTGTTAAAAAGAGGGTGATCGAATGGAAGTAAACTCAAAACAATATCGCTCACTTAGAAAACTGGGCTGGAACAACAAAGACATACGAGGTCTTGATCTAACTTAAGCCAGTAAGTTTGCATAGTGGTGAGTAAGTGAAAGAAAAGAAGGGGGAAAAGTCTCAGATATGAGATCCTCTCAGACCAGAGAAACTTCAAAGTAAACCTCAAACGTTGCTGGAACTAATACAATCAAACATACATCATATAGTTACAGCAACACCCGACTGGATCATCCATGCCCGGGCTCTTAAGATTCAGAAGAAAAAGGAAAGGAGGATGGCCACCATTAAACAAGAAATCTCAAAACATCAGTCTAAATCCAGAGAACCAGAGGCTTTGTTAAAGCTTTACAGTCAAGAGCTTAGCTCTACCATCGATAGATTACAAAATGGCCAAAATTTCCTACATATATCCCAAACCAATAATAGTAGCAAAACCAAGACTTGTCATTAAAAACATTACGTCTGCATGTTTACTAGCAGCTTGCACCTGCAGTCTTTGGATAGTCATGCACTCGCGTTAGACGCAATCAGACTTCTGGAAACCCTGCAAAAGAATTGAATTGTCTCAGGTTCCTTTTTGGACTTTCCATTTATGGTGGAGACGATGTCTAACCACCACCAACTACCTCAATAATTGCTTCCTTGGGATTGGGAATGACTCGGTCAACTCTGCACTCTTGGGACGTGGAAGCCTTCTTGCATTGCGTCATGGATCGACTGAAATGGCTTAATGATAAGGCATGGAGGCCGGTGCGAAGACTAGGGCACATGGTTGGAAGTGGTGGGTGAGAGGTGACCAAGACGGGATGAGGGGAAACAATGAATGAGGAGGTGACGAGTCATGATTGGTCAAGGGAGGACGTGTTGCTTATGATGGAGCGATGCAGAAAGGAGAGGGATAGGTGTTAGAAGGCAAGACATTGAAACGAGGATGAGGTGGGCCAGGACGACGCTGAGTGGAGGTGAGATATGGAGTGGAAGGCAGGTGGCGGAGGATGAAAGGTGGAGGCAACAATGAGGAGAAGAAAAGGGGGGACCCACTTTAAGCCACCAATTCTGGACCCCCCCCTACTTATTAAAGGTAGATAAGCAAAGGGGGTCCGGAATCCAACCTAGATCATAGATCCGGGCTCCCAGATCCAAGCCGTTGAAAGATGCACACCCAATTCCGGACCCTCCCCTCCACTTAAAGGTAGAATGGCAGGGGGGCTCCGAAATCCAATTCTGACCGTAGATCTGGGTGCACAGATTCTTGCCGCCCAGATTTTCCTGCTGCTTAGTGAAATGCGCATTGCACCCCGAACTTAGGGTAAGTGGGTTTTTACTCCATTTCTTGCCATTTTTCACCAAAGGGGGTCGCCTATTAGGAAAAATACCCCCCTACATGTTTAGGTGCTAACATTAGGCTCCATGGGGGATAGAGTCATCCCTGTGATGCTCTAATGACTCATTTGCAGTTTCAGTGCCTTGTTGTTGGGCTATGGAGTCATTTATTAAGCTGAAAATAAACAAAAAAAATGATATTTACAAAAACAGAGGAGCCGTCTGAGGCTCAAACAAAACATTTCTTCAGAAAATGCCCATTTACTGGGCCATTAAAAACTTCTTCTCCCTCCAAATCCCGCAACCTGTAAGTGTTGTTCAAGAATATTTCAAATATTTTGAAGGGTCCAATCCAGAGGGCATCAAACTTGTTGTGATTGCTCCTATCCTGCCTTGGTGCATCCCACTTAAGCACCAAATCTCCCAACTCGAATTCCTTCTTCCTGATCTTTCTGTCAAAGGATTGCTTGATCTTCTACTGATGATTGTAAGCTTTGTCCATTACCTTCTCCCTGATCTACTGCACTTCCACCATTTGATGAATCCTTTTGACCATATGGTCCGGCTCTCCTTCATGATCCTGAAAGAATTTTGCTACAGGTAAAATGAGTTGGGTGGGAAAAACAACCTCCATCCCATAAACAAGTTGAAAAGGTGAGGTGCCCAGGGACTTCTTTGTTGTCACTCAATCGGCCCATAGAGCGAATTTGAGCTTTGAATCCCAGGCCCTCTTATTGTCTTCCAATAATATTTTAATGAGCTTAATTAGTCTTTTATTAGAAGATTCTGCCAGTCCATTTCCTTGAGGATAATAGGGAGTGGAGTGAATCAGTGAAATCTTGAACTATTCACAGAACTTAACCAGAGGCTCAGACTTGAAAGAAGTAGCATTATCGGTGACAATTCTATTGGGACAGCCAAATCTGGCTATGATGTCCTCCAGGAGGCTGATAATTACCTTGTGTGAAGCACTCCTAGTGGGGACAACCTATATCCACTTGGTGAAATAGTCCATTGCAATCAGGATCCATCTGTATTGGCCACTTGAAGGAGGATGAATTTCTCCAATGAAGTACAACCCCCACTGTTGAAAGGGTGTTGAAGCTACTACAGGCTTTAGTGGCAGAGATTTGAGCTGCTGCTTTCTTGAGAACCTTTGGCATTTGATGCAAGCTCTGATTTCTCTATAGACATCAGCGAATAAGGTGGGCCAGTAGTACCTAGCCCTGAGAATTTTGTGGGTTGTGGTCTTCTAGAAATGATACCCCCCACAAAGGTTGATGTGTAAATCAAACATAACTTTCTGGGCTTCCTGTGGGTTCGGACACCTTAGAAACACCCCTAGAGGG
>JASDQU010034155.1:0-16049 GCA_032191745.1 Picea mariana | reverse complement strand
GCCTCTACTCTACTGGGATCAATTCTCACTCCTTCTACTAATACTATATGGCCTAACAACTTCCCCTCCTTCATAGCGAACAAATATTTCTTAGGGTTTAAGGAAAGGCCAAACCTCCGACACTTTAAGAAAACTTTCCTCAAGTGACATAAGTGCTCTTTATCTGACCTGGAGAAGACCATGATGTCGTCTAGATAGATTACCACAAATTGATCTTTCTCCTCGATGAAGGCTATGTCCATGGCTTGCTGAAATGTTGCTCCTGCATTCATTAATCCAAAAGGCATCTTGGCATACATGAATGTGCCCCAAGGACAGGTGAAGGCCATTTTTCTCTGTCCCCAGACATGATTGATATCTGATTATAGCCAGAAAAACCATCAATCATGGATATCCTATATGCACCAGTTACCCTCTGCAATATGTGTCCCATGTTGGGCAAGGGATAGTTGTCTTTCTTTGAGCTCCTGTTCAAGTTCCTGAAATCAACAGAAAGCCTGATTTCTCCACTTTTCTTCCTCACGGGAACCAAATTGGCCAACCACTCAGAATATATCAAGGGGACAATGATTTGGGCATATAACAACTTCTTCACCTCTCTCTCCATGACAAGCAACAACATGGGGTTTATCTGACTTATCTTTTGCCTAAATGGCCTAGCCTCTTCGTTCAGTGGGATCTTGTGTTTGATGGCAGATGTGTCATATGTCTTAAGGTCTTCATAAGTCCATGCAAACACAAAAAAAAATTCTCTTAATAACTCAGTATATTCGATCCTCTATTCTTGGGTCAGGCTGCTTGACAACTTGACAAACTTAGGCTCCTCCTGTGTGCCAATGTTGCACTCAGCTATATCAACATCTCCTCTTGAAATCCTACCCTTTACTACCACATCAGTCCCATCGAACAGTCTTTGTAAAGGGACTAGTCCCTTCGGAATATGATTGCTGGGCAACTGAACAATATGGTGATTAAGAATTTTATTTAAAAATACCTTAGGGTGAGGGTCACCTTCAGGATCAAGGTCCTGATCAATGTGCAATGCAGAAAATTCATTGACGGACTGAAGAAATTTTTCGATTTCAAGATCGTCTTCGAATACCTTCCAATGCTTGACATTGTCCAGGATGGATGGCCTATATATTATCTTGACCCCATATTTGATCTTAGGCGGCAGAGGGATCTTGAACAAACTAGCTGAGATAACTAAGGAATCAACCAAAGCATTCTCCTTTCGTGGAATAAAAGAAACATTGAAATCCTAGAAGAAATTTTCAATCAAGTCCCATACCTCATTTCTGTAACTCTTGAGCTGAGGATGCTTAGCCAGATAAGCATTTCTAACTTGCTGGATTATCAATTCAACATCTTCGAACACTGCTATCTCCTTAATTCCCATTTCTTTTGCAACCCTCATACCCAGAACAAGAGCTTCATACTCTGCCACATTTTTGGTGGTTTCAAATTCCAGCTTGTATGACAGGGATATGGTCTCCTAACAAGGTGACATGAAAACCACTCCAGTGCCAGTGCCTACACTAGAAGAATCTCCATCAAAGAACATCTTCCAAACAGGGGTGGTTGGAGGAGGTATCTCATGATTAAAAATGGGTTGCTTTCTGATCTGTAAAGGAGCTTCAAGAGTCTCAGTGATATGTAATAAACTAGACCCCAAATCAGTGTCAAGTGCAAAGATGGGATGATTGGTGGGGTTTTCTTCATCACTAACAATGTAGGCCAACTAAGCTTCTCTGTACAACCTCCCATGTTCCCCTCTGAATATTGGAATGGTGGCATATGTGAGATCCATCTGCAATGTTCCTCCAAGTCTTTTAATCCAAGATCTTGACAACAACATGCCAAACTTGGGGGGAACATCAGCTACTACAATGTCCATGACCACGCTCTTCATTGGAAGTTGAAATAAAGAGACCACCAAGTCTTTGATGACTCCAAGACATTGCACCCTTATTGAATCAAAAGAGTACAGATCATGATAATCTTTTGTCACTTTGAGTCCCAATTCTTCCATGACTATTTTGGGCATAAGGTTGTGGGAAGCTCCTGAATCCATGACACAATTATGCAACACCTTATCATGTATGTTCAGGGATGTGTAGAAGGGAGGGGATGAATCATCTCTGTCTTCTACCATGGGGCCTAGGACGACTGCTGACTTTTCATCTTGAAGGTTTACTGAGTCTGTGGTAGGCTGGGGGGACTCGGATTGTAGCAGTTTGGAGAGGGATCTTTTGAAATCTTCATTTTTAACTAGCTTTGAGAGGGGTATGGGAATTCTAATATTTTGAATTTCATGCTCAAAACTAAAGGAGGAAACAGGATTAGGAGCTTCCCTTACCTCAGAGACAGGTTCTTTGGCTACTGGTGAAGTATTCTGAGTTTTCTTCTCTTTAGTAGTGACTGTTGCAGGTTTAGCAGGCTTTTCTGCTATGAGGGGCTTATCTTGGCCATCAAAATTCCCTTCTTTCTTCTTTGTCCTGAGATTGTATCTATTGGGAGTGTTTTTGGCCTTTTCCCCTTTACCCAACTCATTAACTTGACTATTCATAAGGGATTCATCATATATAGATTGAGTCAGATGGGGGAAAGGGAAGGTGTCTTCAATGCAGTGAATTTCAGGGTCGAGCTCATCTATCTCCTCTCCTTCCTCATGAGAAACTAGGATATTTTGGAGAGGGGTTTGAATCCTTTGATCCTCTCTATCTTTGCTCCTTTGTTCCCTTGGCAAAGCTTATGGCACATTGTTACCGGGCCTCCTGAAGCTTCTGTTATCAGCATTTTGGGGATTTATATACACAGGCTTCCCTTCTAACTCCCACCTTTCTATTCTAGCTGAAAGCGATTTTAGAATTCTAGTTACCTCGTCCATCTGAAGGGGAAGGGGAGAGGAATTGGATGGGGAGGCTTCATGTCTGTTCCTAGATATGTCTCTATTAGCCTTATTCCTGAGTTGGTCAACAACCAATATGTTAGATTCTACTTCCATGGCTGCATCCTGCATGTGAGCCAGAGTAGTGGCTCTCCTTTCCCTCAACAGAAGGCAGAAATAGGGATCAAAAGTGCTAGAATAAGTGATCTTAGTAGAGGCTTTTGAGGTCTTTATCTCAGCGGGGATTTTATTATACATTTTATTGAATCTCTTGGAGAAGTCAGAGACAAACTCTCCTTCCTTTCTCTTCAAAGACCCAAACTATGTCATGTAATACATGAAGTCTTTTTTATCTCCCCATTGTCTCAAAAAGGCATTATCCAAAGCTTCAATCCCGTCGATAGATCTAGGAGGGAGGGCCCTAAACCACTTTCTAGCCTCGCCTTCAAGGCTATGGATGAAAATCCTCATCCATACATCTGCATGCATGATAACATGATCATCTGTAAAACTGTAAAAGGCTTCAAGGTGTTCTTCTGCAGCTATGTCCCCTTCGCTTGTAAACTTGGGCAGCTGCTTAAGGTAGCCATCTGCTGGAAGGGCATTGAGAGGCTGAGGTAACACAAGGGGATCATACCTAGCAGCTATTATAGCCTCCATTCTAGTCATGGGGGGATTTGTGCCTGCCATCGGAATATTAGGTGGAGGAGAACTCAGAGGAGAAGGAGCTCGAACAGGGAATACTGGGAATGCACTACCAGTTGGAAGGGGAAACAATGGGGGATTCAGAGAGAAGGCTAAATGGATTGAGTTAGCAGATGCTTCTCTCTATGCAACAACAACAGTAACAAGAGGAGGAGTGGTAAAGCTGGGAGTGGGGAAATCTTCTGCTGTCCTGAGTCTATGCCAAGGTACAACTTTAGGGGGGAGAGGAGTGACAAGAATTTCTCCCTCCAGACCGGGAGGGGAAAACTCAGCAGGAACACTCCCGAAATTCAGAAAATGAGAAACTTCATAAACAGGTATGCTAGGAAGCTGAGAAGAAGAAAATGGAGTTTCTACAGAAAAAGATGGCAAATTACCTAGTTCAGTGGTGGAAGTTTCTCCTTGAGAGGCCTTCCCTTTTCTGATGATCACCTCCGGATCAGTTTCAAGCGTAGCTAGAGGCAGTTGTGTATGGGACCGTGCGTGTCTACCTCTAGAAGCCACAATTAACATAGCAGGGTCACCCCAGTGGAGTCGTCACAATGGAGTCGCCAGGTGCACAGTAGCAATATTCAAGGGCTCTGATGCTTGATGCACCTTCAGAATCAGAGGCTCAATGTCGTTCAATCCCAGGAAAAATTTTCAACTTCATCCCTAACAACAATGCTAGAAATGTTGGCATCAGAAGACACTTCTAGATTGTAGTAGGAGCAAAGCTCGATGCCCATCAGTTTATGTCATGATTTGTTAAAAAGAGGGTGATTGAATGGAAGTAAACTCAGAACAATATCGCTCACTCAGAAAACTGGGTTGGAACAACAAAGACATGTGAGGTCTTGATCTAACTTAAGCCAGTAAGTTTGCATAGTGGTGAGTAAGTGAAAGAAAAGAAAGGGGAAAAGTCTCAGATATGAGATCCTCTCAGACCAGAAACTTCAAAGTAAACCTCAAACATTGCGGAACTAATATAATCAAACATACATCATATAGTTAAAGCAACACCTGACTGGATCATCCATGCCTGGGCTCTTAAGATTCAGAAGAAAAAGAAAAGGAGGAGGATGGCCGCCATTAAACAAGAAATCTCAAAACATCAGTCTATATCTAGAGAACCAGAGGCTTTGTTAAAGATTTACAGTCGGGAGCTTAGCTCTACCATCAATAGATTACAAAATGGCCAAAATTACCTACATATATCCCAAACCAATAACAGTAGCAAAACCAAGACTTATCATTAACAACATTACTTCTGCATGTTTACTAGTAGCCTACACCTGCAGTCTCTGGACAGTCATGTGCTCGTGTCAAATGCAATTAGAATTCTGGCAACCCTACAAAAGAATTGACTCATCTCAGGTTCCTTTATGAACTTTCCATTTATGGTGGAGATGATGTTTAACCACTGCCAACTACCTCAATAACTGCTTCCTTGGGATTGGGAACGGCCCGGTCAACTCTGCACTCTTGGGACGTGGAAGCCTTCTCGCGTTGCCACCTGGATCGGCTGAAATGGCTTAATGATAAGGCATGGAGGCTGGTACGAAGACTGGGGCACATGGTTGGAAGTGGTGGGTGAGCGATGACCAGACAGAGATGAGGGGAAACAACGAATGAGGAGGTGATGGGTCATGATTGGTCGAGGGAGGACGTGTTGCTTATGACATAGTGATGCAGAAAGGAGAGTGACAAGTGTTAGAAGGAAAGACGTTGAAATGGGGATGAGGTGGGCCAGGACGATGTTGAGTGGAGGTGAGATATGGAGTGGAAGGCAGGTGGCGGAGGATGAAAGGTGGANTTAAAGGTAGATAAGCAAAGGGGGTCTGGAATCCAACCTCGATCATAGATCTGGGCTCCCAGATCCAAGCCGTTGAGAGATGCACGCCCAATTCTGGACCCTCCCTTCCGCTTTAAAGGTAGAGTGGCGAGGGGGCTCTAGAATCCAATTCTAACCGTAGATTTGGGCACACAGAGTCTGGCCGCCCAGATTTTCCTGTTGTTTAGCGAAATGTGCATTGTGCCCCAAACTTAGGGTAAGTGGGTTTTTACTCCACTTCTTGCCATTTTTTGCCAAAGGGGGTCGCCTATTAGGAAAAATACCCCCCTACATGTTTAGGTGCTAACAGGTTCCATCTGGGGATTGCATCTCCTTGTGAGGCGTGGAAGAACAGTAGACCAAGTGCCTTTATTGGGTAAATGGAGTCATTATTGCATTTATGGGAAACACCTTTGGGAAAAAATCATATAGAGAAAAATTGAACTTCAACCGAATCTCATAAAACCTTCAAAACACATTTAATTATTGATCTCAAGTTAGGCTCTTAAGAGTTTCCTTTTCCTGAAACTAAGTTTGGATTTGCTTAAGATAATCAAAACAACTTTAACTGGAATATCAGACTTTGGTCGATTTCGTTCACATCAAGGTTAAGTAATTTTTACAATTTATTTAGGGAATCCCTTGTCAGTTTAGAATGTAAATATTACCGGAAAGAGAAATAGATACCAGAGTATGTTTATGCATGTATGACAACCTTACAGATATCATAGATATTGCTTCACTATTAGCGAGCCTGTTCAATACCTCGGTGAAGTTATGTACGTCTCCCATTGAATTTACTTTCACCACTTCAATTAGCATTTTTGCATTTTATTGAGATGAGGGCAATCATTACATGAATTTACTTTCATCATATTTTTGGACAAAATGGGGGCAATCAATTTACGGATTTCCTTTCACCATTTGTCTTGGACTAGATGGGGGCAATCATTTTATGAATTTCCTTTCACCATCTGTCTTATATTTTTTTATAATTTTGAAGTGGGGGAAATCAATTTGTATGTATCATACAAGGGATTATATCTTCTTAAGATTTGACAATGAAGGTCCTAACAATTTTTTATTGTACTTTGAACTAAATATCTCTCAATCTTCAATACATCTTCTCCTATAGGGAATATCTTATGGGGAATTTTTATTTTCCAAGGATTGGCCTTGAGCGAACTAATCAGTTAAAATCTGTTAGAAGAGCTGAAGTTATCAAGATTAGCCTAGACATACTTTCTTTCAATTAAAATTAGAGGAACATAAATATTTTCACCTAATCTTGTTTTGAGGATATGTTTTTAAGTTTTCAGAGTCAAGGCAAAATACTTTCTTTCTATGAAGGCTTAAGGCCAGGTAATGAAAATATGAATAGAGTAAAAGCTCGAAGATAGGAAAAATGAAACAGAATGAGGACTCATAGGGTCTGACGTAACATAATCTCATTTCCACACAAGTTCACTTCGTGATTATCAAACTTCTCTTTTTTAAGCCCTTTTTTATTCTTCTTTTCTTTTCTTTTTATTTCATTTTTGTTTTATTTTCATTTGATTCAGATAAGGCTTCAGAATTAATCTGCAGATTTATACTTTTCTGATCTTTGATCAGATGACTATATTTACAGGAGTAGAACCTCATTTATGTCGATAATATTTCTTTAGAATCCTAGCTTGAACACTAAGTATAGAAATTCATATCTCGGATTTGATTTATATTTTCAATCAAACCAATTATTAATTCATCACATGTTAAGAGAAAGCAAATGTTTTGAAAGTTGAGCATTGGATTTCGGTACCTCCTCATTTCTCATATGATAGTAAGTATTCTACACAGGACCAAGATAGAAAAAAATAGAGAATTCCGTAGAATAGAAATGATATGCAGTACAAATATTTTATATTTTTCTTTTCTGACATCGAGTAAGACTAGGTTTATTTACAACGAAAAAGTAAAATTTAGATAATTTACGAAAGAAAATGAAATTGCAAATTGAAACAAGAAACCAAAACCGGTATATAAAATGGTAATGTGAAACATGATTATTGCATAAAATGTTTTAGATAGCGCCCATTGATAGGGGTGTCAAAAGTTTTTCCATCAAGATTTTCCAGTAGGAAGGAATTCTTTCCCTTTGTACCTGCAATCCTGAATGGTATGAACCAGAGATGATTGAACTTGTCATGTTTTCCTACATCTTCTTTTTTAGCATCCCACTTTAAAACTAGATCACCAGGAAGAAAATACTTGTCTTTCATTTTTTTATCGAAAAGGGATTTCATATTATCTTGGTTTTTTTTAAGTCTGTCATCTACTTCGGCCCTATTTTGTTGGACTTCGATTATCTAGTTTATCCTCCTCATAACATCATTTGGCTCCTCCTTTGTGCCTTTTGACAACTTCATCATAGTAAGAGAGAGATTGATAGGAATGACAATGTCAGTACCATAAACCATTTGGAAAGGGGACATACCTATTGATTTCTTGGTGTTGATTCGGTTCGCCCATAAGGCATACTTCATGTGAACGTGCCAAGCCTTCTTATTTTCCGTCAACACTTTTTTTATTATATTCATTAGGCTCTTGTTGGATGATTCGGCCAACCCATTTGCCTGAGGATAATAGGTTGTGGAATGCCCTAGCACAATGTTATATTTTTGACAAAAATTTACCATTGCCATAGATTTTAAATCTTGGGTGTTGTCTTTGACTATTTTTCGAGGGAAACCAAATCTCGATAGTATGTTCTCTTCCAATAAGTTTATTACTACCGAATCAGTAGCATTACGAGTTGGAATAACCTCTACCCATTTCGTGAAGTAATCTGTAGCAGTTAAAATCCATTTATGTTAGGCACTTGACTGTGGGTGGATTTGACTGATGAAGTCCAGACCCCATTGTTGAAAATGAGCTTCTTCTTTGACTGGAATTAAAGGTAGTGCTGGGAGATTTTTCTTACCAGAGACAGTTGGCAAGGGTTTTAGGATCTGACCTTGGCATTCACATCAGTAAATAAATTTGGCCAATAATATTCGGCTCTTAAAATATTGTATTTCAATGCCCTCCAGGTGTGATGTCCTCCACGTGATCCTTCATGAATTTCATTTATGACATTCTTTGTTTCAGGTTCTGTGAAACAACGTAACAAGAAACCTAGAGGATCCTTCGAGTACAGTTGGCCTTTAATAATACAATACTTAACTGTGTGTAGCTTCAACGTTCTCATTTTGTATGGAGTCATGTCACTCGGGCACTGAAGGGTAAGGGGGTGTGAAGCAATATCGCGATACCAATCAGAGGAAGAAAATTTATCTCTGATCTATACTGTAGGGGTTTGATCATCAAGTTCCTCTATATATGGGATATATCCATGTGATTCTAGGTGATTTATCTCGAGTACCTTGAAATTTGATTCTGCCAACAATTTCTCCAGGCCCTGACCTTTGACTAGCTTGGTCAATTTTACTTCTAGATCGAACTGCAGAATTTTAGCTAACCACCGAACTCTCCTACCATTACTTTCCGGTTGTACCAATATATCTTTGATAGAGCTTGTTGACACATAAGCGATTATTTTGGAATGCAGTACATATGTCCTGAAATATTTGAGAGATTCCATTGTGTAAGCTTGTTTTTCCAGTATATCATATTTTAATTCGATGTCCCTGAGACTTTTACTGAAAAAGGCTATCGGTTGCTTGAAACCTTCTCCATTTTTTTGCAAGAGTGTCGCTGCAATAGTATGTTCAGATGCGAAAGAAAATATCAGGAATCCATTAGTATAGTCTAAACTAGCTAACACTGGCGCTTCTCTTATAGATTTCTTAACCCGCTCGAATGATGCCTTTGCTTCAGTGGTCCATTTCATTTCACTATCTTTCTTCAACATATCTGTAATTAGTTTAACAATTTCAATGAAGTTAGGGATAAATCTTCTCAAAAAATTTATCTTCCCTAAAAAAGACTGGATTTCTTTCTTATTTCTAGGAATGTTTATCGTGTCAATAGCCTCGAATCGCTTAGGTTCGACCTTGATTCCATCCTTAGAAACTATATGACCCAAAATCTTTCCTTATTGCATAGCAAAATGTGACTTCTTAGGGTTAAGAGACAAACCAAATTTTCTGCATTTCTCGAAGGTTTGTTTGAGATGAACCAAATGTTCTGCATTAGAATTGGAGAAGATGGTTAGATCATCCAAGTAAATAACGACAAATTTATTTCTCTCACAAATGAAATCTATATCCATCGCTCTTTGGAAATTAGCCCATGCGTTCATCAAACCAAATGGACTTTTATCATACATGAAATTTCCCCACGGAGTGGTAAATGCAATATTTTCTTTATCATCTTCGTGGACAACAATTTGGTTGTATCTGGAAAAACCATCAATCATAGACATTATGTTATCTCCAACTAATTTTTCTAGGACATGATCCATTTTTGGCAGAGGGTAGTTGTCTTTGAGGGATGAACGGTTTAAATTCTTGAAATCTACACAAAGCCTTATTTCTCCACTTTTCTTCTTGAGGGGTACCAAATTTGCCACCCATTTGGAATACCTGAGTGGGATGATAATTTTTGTGTTGAGACACTTCTTAACTTCCCTTTCTATTACCGATAAGAGGATAGGATTTATCTCTCTCAACTTATTCTTGAAAGGTTTGATACCATGCTTCAAAGGAATCTTATGTTCAATTAAAGAGGTATCGTAAGTTTTTAGATCATCATAGGACCATGCAAAGAGGTATTTATACTATTTAAGAAACTCGATGTATTTATTCTTCACTTGGGATGGAAGGTACTTAGATATCTTGACCAGTTTAGGATCCTCTTTAGTTCCTATATTACAGTCTTCAACCTCTTCGGGCTGAGGTCGTAAGGTAGATTTTAAGGGTATGTCATCTTGGTCAAACAATATCTCTAAGGGTATCAGACTTGTGGGGATTTGATTGTTCTTAAGCACAAGAATTCGGTGATTTGCGATCTTATCCTAGAAATTTTCAAGATATTCACCTTCCTGTAGGATCCAGATAAGATCATTTTGATTTTCCTAATCTATATGAGTCTCAGAGAACTCGTTAACCATTTCCAAGAACTGTTTAATTTGCTCGTCATCTTCAAATACTTGCCAGTGCTGAACGTTATTTGGGATTGAAGGTCTCTGTCTCATTTCGATATGATACTTCAGTTTTAGGATAGTAGGTGGTAAAAACGTTGAAGATTCTTTGGCTAAAGAGTCTACCTGTTGATTTTCCATTCTGGGAATATAGTGAATGTTAAAGGACGAGAAGAAATTTTATATCAAATCCCTGGCACAATTTACGTATGACCTTAGCCTTGGATGTTTAGCTTGATATTTCTACTTTATTTGTTTCACAATAAGCTCTGCATCACCATAAACTATTATATGTTCAATTTTTAGCTTTGTGGCAGCCTCTAATCCTAAGACTAGAGCTTCATACTCATAGACATTATTTGTATAATCAATTTCCCACTGTAATCTATATGAAAAGGGGATAATGTACTCCTCTCATGGCACTACAAATAACACTCTAGCCCCTACCCCTTCACAGGACAATGCACCATCAAATTTTTTTTTCCATACTCTGTTATTTACATTTTTCTTTGTTTTTTCTATTTTTTTATTTTCTTCTTCTGTACATTCTTCAAAATCATCATCTATTGATAAAATACAATTTCCTAAATCCTGATCGGAAACATAGATTGGTAATTGTTTGGGCTTTGGAGGTCACTTACAATATATGCCAATCTAGTCTCTCTGTATAGTCGATTAAATTGTCCACCAAAAATCGGGATCATAGCGTAATTCATGTTCAGTTGAAGTGAGCCTCCTAATTTTGCGCCCCAAGAACTGGATAAAAGCATGTCATACTTGGAAGGGACGTTAGCAACGACTAGATCGATAAGGATACTTTTTACAGGGACATGTGCAAGATTTACTACCAAATATTTGATCATGCAAAGACACTTAACCTTTCTGGAATCAAACGAGTATAAGTCTTGATAAGGTCTAGTGATTTCAAGGCTCGATTTTTCCATAATAATTTTAGGCATTAAATTGTGAGAGGCCCCAGAATCTAACATGCAATTGTGAAGTAAGTGGTCATGCACAATTAATGTAATATAAAATGGAGAAAAAAAATCCTTAGTATTTTCGATGTGTGGAACAAACATAATCGTAGGTTTTTCATCTTGTAGATTTATCACACCTGCGTGACATTCAACATCAATTTTTTTTATCATTTTAGCAATCGGTTTTTTATAAATTGGATTCTTGGCAAGCTCAACCAGGGGCATGGGGATTTTAATTTTATTTAGTTCATTTTCTAAACTGAAACCTCTAGTTGTTCTTTTAATTTCTCTAGTTGGAGCTTGTGCTTCAATATTCTCTGTTTTCTTAGTTTGTGTTGCTTTTGTTTCAACTATTTTGGTTCGGGCAGCTTGTGTTTCAACTAACAGTTTAGTAACAACTTCCTCATTCTCTTTATTTCTCTATAAAATCTTCTTTGGTGGAACACTTGTAGGGTTTGTTTCTCTGGGCCTTAAATTGTACTTTTGTTGAAGTTCGTCCATTATGGAGTCGACGATTCCTTGATATGAAG
This sequence comes from Picea mariana, assembly GCA_032191745.1. NCBI lineage: Eukaryota > Viridiplantae > Streptophyta > Pinopsida > Pinales > Pinaceae > Picea > Picea mariana. Next base: position 4,012 of record JASDQU010034155.1, on the reverse strand, counting down.
ACTCTCCCAGATTATTTATACTTTCCTCATCATTAAATGTGGGTTCTAGGTCTAGAGACTTTTCATGATCCTGTCTAGTTAAATGAGGCTCCTAGTTTTCATCACTAAGGTTGTTGAGATCCTCTTCTAACCCCTCATAATTTTTCATATCATCCCTTTGCATAAAAAAATTCGTTTTAAAAGGAGCTTGGATTTTTTTTATCTTTTTTTTTTTCACTTGTCTTTGTTGCATCTATGTTTTGGGATTTATCCTGAATTTATTTCTATCAAATGGATCAGGTTTTTCTTGATCTAGTTCCATTCTAGATATTTTGTTTGAGAAATATTTGATTATCTTAGCCATCTCATCCATTTTTTCTTCAGCAGACTTCTCAGATTCAGAGGGTCCTGCTTGTTCCCTGAAACATTTAGGTTCTTTGGTTCCTGCCTCAACCTTGGATTTTGATTTACTAGATGCCATCATAGTTGATTCGATTTCTATGGGATCTTCTTGAATTCCTTCCAGAGTGGCAGACCTTCTTTCTCTTAAGAGTAGGGAAAAGTTGGGTTCAAAAGCCCCTGCGAAGGTTACCTTTATCGTAGGTTGAGAGGGTTTAACTTCAGCTGGGATCTTATGGTATAGTTTTTTGAACCTTTGAGTAAATTCGAGAATCAACTCAGAGTTCCTTTTTCTTACATCCCCGAATTCATTAAAATAATACAAATGATCTTTCTTTTATCCCCACTGTCTTAAAAATGCGTTTTCTAGATCATCATATGACCGTAGGGATCCTACCGGAAGTCCTCGAAACCAGGTTCTTACCTGTCCTTCAAAATTTTGTACTAAAATGCTTCAATAAACATCCTCATGCTCAATGCCGATGAAGTCAACAAAATGATCAAAAAAGGTTATATGCTTAGTTGCAGTTAAATCTCCTTCTCCCACAAACTTCGATAAGTTTTTCATATAATTTTCAGGTAAATCATGAAGGAATACAGGGAGGACCAAGGGAGTGTATATGGAAGCTACCTTGGAAAAAATTATAGGGGGTGGTGGTTGTCCTTGACCTTGTCCACCTGCTTCTCCACCCCCAACACCACCTCCTCCAGCAACAACCATTGGAAGATTAGGGGACGGACTTTGGGAAAAAATAGGGTTTTCAAAAACTTTGAGGGACTGAAGTGATGACCTTTCAACTTCTTCGGGATGTGGTGAAGGAAATTCTGGAAAAAGGTCGTTAGGAGATGAAAATTATGGAAGAGGAGGAAAAGGGAAATGTGGACTGGTTTCCTCGAACTTACAATATGTGTAAATAGGTGAATCGATAGGGGATGAATCAGGGTATAAAATATGTTCTTCAGGGTTTCAGAGAACTAGGAATTTTACTCCTGGCAAGGATGAGGTAGACAGAATATTAATGACAGTGGGTATAGAGAGGGATCTTTCGTTCTAACCTTTAGGAATATTAGTCGAGTCAATCTCAGTTTTTGTTTTGGACACAATTTCCTTTGGGTTCTCAAACCTAACCACGGGTTTACTATTTGACGCCTCCGCAGAGGGTGCTTGTTTGAAATTATCTTCAGGGGTTGATTCTTCATTGGGAACATTAGTATTGACTTGCACAAATTTAGGTTAGTATATTTTACTTGTTGATGTGGTAGTCGATTTGAGGTATCCCTTTGGTTTCAATAACCTTTCGGGATATGATACAAGTGTGGTTTGCTTATCATCTGGGTTCTTTCTGGTATTATTTTGACCGGATGCTAGTTTATTTGTGGTGGAGTTGCCAAGTGAAAGATAAAAATAGACTTACTTGTGTATTCAATCTTTGTTCACTATCAAAGATAAAATCTTACCTTGTTGTTTTCCCAGGAAAAAATAACTTCGTTTCTCCGTCCCCGACAATGACGCCAAAAATATGTTGTTCCTAAGATTAAACTTAAGGCTCAAAGAGTAATGTCAGGCATCAGGAAAGTTTAAGAGAGTGTTTTTTTTCAAAGTTCTTTTTCTACCTTAGTTATATGAGAAAAATTCCTTAAATGAAATTAACAATATGGAAACACAGAGGTCGTACTTTGTGTCTGAGTCAAAATCGTAATATTGAAGGGTGTGAGAGAAAAATACAAAACTATAAAACAAAGAAAGGAATCAATTGTTGAAGAGTCTCACCATGTTGTAGTGTAAGAAAATAGATGGTGTAACCTTGAATAAAGTATAAGATACAGTAATCCACACAGCTCGCAGGTCTTGATTTACTCACAGTAAATGCAGAGGAAAAACTGCTTACTTAACAAATTACTGATGAAATATGATTACAGTAGTTGTTGTACTAAATTGAAATCAAACATTTATCAAGGAATTTCATAAAGAAATGTTGAGATATGGAAAAACAGAAGAAACACATAACCCAAACTAAATAAAATTTGGAATCTATGTATGGACTTGTATTAATACTCAATAAGGAGAGTTTTCTCTATTAAAATTGGCAAAAATAAGCCATTAATAGATCTTCAATCTATGTATTTATACAAAACTATCACAACTCAAAATGGTTGGACTTTCATAATTTAAAATAGAAAATATGTGAAATAAGGAAACATAACATAGAAAATGATGGATTCCATTAGCAATCTCTTCGTCACTGGCCAAAACGTTTCCTCTTTTCTCATTCCTTTAGGCCAGATATATCTGTCATCTGATCTTCTTCATACTTTAGCACAACGTCCTGGTCATCATAGCTTTGTTTCCATTTGTACCTTCAGCTATATCTAGTAATGCAATGTCACTTTCTTACTTTCTTTCGGATGTGCTTGTTTTCCCATATTCAATACATTGGATGCATTTACTCATTAATTTCACCACCAACCTTGAAGGCTTGATTGCTTCATTCGCCTCGAAAGTGTATAAATTCCTCTCTACCTGAGGCAATTTTTCTTTTATCCTTTTTGCTCCTTGAGATATGACCTGTAATTGCAAGCTTGGGTTTACTATCCATTTATTTATTTGAAGGAGATCAATCTGGTTCATTTTCCGAATTGTCGTCAGAGTTTCTTCTTTGCTTGTTCTAGAATTATACTGGTTCTTTGCTATATCAATTTGACCTAGGGCTTCAGAGATAGAATTCCCTTCAAAATCAATTAGTCCTTTGTCTAGTAATGACAACGCTTCTAGATAGGCTTCATTTACCTCTCTAGAATTTTTTTTGCTTTATGCAAGATTTGTTTCCCAGGACTTTAAAGCTATATCACCTCTTATTTGTTCAGAAAGAGAAAGTTGAGGAACATCTAAGACATCATCCTTTGGTACCAATAAGACAACCTCTTGAAACTTAAATCTAGTTGAGCGAGCTTATCTTTCTTTGATGTAGATGTCTTTCAGAGAAAGATCTACTCTCTGTTAGCAATTTTAGATGGCATCCACCTTCATAAAAATATCCAGCTTGGACTTTTCCAGTTTTTCATTTATTCCCATTGTTTAAGTCTTTAAAGCTGAAATATCCACTGAGGTACCTTCAGTCAACTCCAACTTAGTTTGCAATTGTTTTATTAGTTCAACATGTTGGGTGATCAGTTCGTGATTGAACTGTGAATTCCTTTGGAGCTCATCAAAGTTGGCCCAGAGTTGTTGAATTTGTTGTTTATCATTTTCTCTGATCTGCTCGAAGTCTCAACTCATTTTGTTCTAGACAGTATGCTCAGTTCTGTGTATTTTATTTTGAAGTTGCTCTACCAACAGGCTCTTTTGTTGCAGTTGTTCGACCAAATTTTCCACAAAACCATTCATTAGCAGTGGTGAAAGCGCCCAACGAATCTGCAACTTCCTTTGCAAATTTTTTATTATCTTGGCTATGTCCATCGTACACCATTCTTTTCCTTTTGACTATCGCTCCTTATTTCTGATGTGTTTCTTATTTGACGATGGCCCTCCTTTTCTTGTTGAAGAAGAAGTTCGAAGTGTTGGTTGTGGAGCCTGATTATCTTCCTGATTCAGAGGTCCTTGCTTTCAGCCGTGTTTATACCCCATGAAGTATTT